>BOPP01000004.1:17532186-17640676 GCA_017312745.1 Gryllus bimaculatus | reverse complement strand
GCGACCGGGCGCGGCCGGGCGGCACGCGCGTGTGCTTACCACATTATTGCGTATTAGCTCGCTCGCGAGATAACATGGCATTCGCAGCGTTTCCGTATAATAATGTACGTCTATTAATATCTCATGAATTTTGCGGACGGAGTTTGCTTTGCAGAATGCAATCGGCCTTTTGCGATTTTACGTGAAGGTACACAGATACGAGTTCGGCTTTGATCGTCGTTTATTTATTCACGCGGTTGCGTTCGTCTCCTCGAGAATTCATAATACTGCAACAATGCGCAGGCGCGGCGGTACACATGTTACCAGGCCAACATTACCAACAGAGCACTGTAGACCAAAAGGAGAAACCTACTGGTTTTATTTCCCAGTGAGCAAAGAGTTGTAAAAGAAACAGACATTACTCAGGGCAGAGATTAACACATTATCGAGCAGTTAACTGGATATAGTATTATCCGTTTACACCATATAATTTTAATACGTGTCTTTATTTAATATTTATCACGAATATGTATTAATTTTGCACGTTTTGGAACGTCCATAAATGGTTTCGTAGGTTTTAGAGTAAGCACATACTATGTACACCAGCGCAACGACTCCCAGTAGCCCATCTTGTATGTAATATATTTGTTGCAATTGAAGTAAAAAAAGTGACACAGTTATTTCGTTTCTTCACTATTTTAATTTTCATTATGATTTCCATAATTAAATGTATGTTGATAACATTACAGTGACATGTTATTGCATGATGTTTCTATTAAGATTCCTTCTCTTTTTAAAATTCTGTTACCTTCGTAACAATGTTCCAAGCCTTTCTTCGCCATTGGCCACGAAGTAATTCTTCTTGGACGTGTCAGACACGAACTTATTAAACTTCTTGAACGTAGTCGTCATTGTCATCGTTTCATTGCCTTTTATCCTTCTCAGCCAGAGGATCGGCGTCGCCGTTAGTATTCGGGTTTTGCATACGGTCACCCATCCAGGGAACATCGGTGTCTTGAGGTGCTAACCCCTGGATTTCAGGGAGGGTAAGCAAAACGGCTACCGTCCCGGCAAAGTATTGTAAGTTTAAAGAAAGACATGAAGTTAATATCAGAGAAGCAGAATATATCACTATGTTGATAATTTTTCGTTCATATCCTGTGTCAAAAGTCGCTTTTCAAAATTAACGTAAAAGTTGACATTTTCATTTTTTTTTGTTTTTACGCCTGGAAACATAAAAACAGTTCCAAATCCAAAGAAAAAATGTCATTTCAGAAGACATTGCAGCTGCAATATCAGAAAGTATTACGAAGATTTTATTTGTCCATTGCGTCAAGAAATCGCTCACTAATGTACATTGCCATTCTTTTTCAACATACAGTTTTATTTAATGAACTGGCTTCAAAAACACCTTTCATAAAACTAATGAAGTAGCTCTTGCATCAGCAAGAACAAGAGGGTATATTCGCAAAAGAGCACTGGAAAAAGTTATAATTTTTCAAGAAGAAAACGTCATACGAAGGTGATGAGGTTAACTAATACAAAATCTAGTATTTAAATTGCAATTGCATGTATTTTTTCTCATTACCATTTATTTCTCTGAAAGAACTAAGAGTATCTGTAAAACAATAATCTACAAAAACAATGTTTGTGTGGAGAAAACTTCATGCAAAGAAGTATGAATCTGAGCAAATTCTGATTACGTTAATATATGAAATAATAATAGTAACAACAATTACATTAATAACAACAACAAAAACAATAATAATAATAATAATAATAATAATAATAATAATAATAATAATAATAATAAAATTTCCCTAGAAGTAATTATAAATGTTTTACTTGGTTATGAATAAATATTATGTAACTATATTGAACTATTGAACTAGAAAAACTGTTACATAATGTTGCCTTGATAAATTCGGGTGTATACACCATTTTCGAGAATTTGACTTTATTTTAATACTACATCTTTCAAGTAAAATTAAAGAGTATGATTTAAAACTGATTGAAAATATTCACTATAATTAAGACTAATGATATTTCAGTATGCACTATCACAATGTAGCTACATTATTGTTTCTAAAATGAAATATTGGCTAGTATGCGCGAATTATATGTTTCGGACCATGTTGCGTTACACAGAAAACAATAACCTTGCATAAAGAAGTAATATTTTCCATCATAATGGATTTTAAATTATTTTATTGACTAAGAAAAAACTGAACCTAGCCGTTTTGGCACCATGTCTAAGCTCTAGAAGCCTCCCGTAACAGATATCCTAAGATTTCAAAATGACGTCACTCGCTGAGTGGGCGTGTCCTGCAACTTCGCGTTTTTCCTTACGTCATCTCCAATAGCTAGTAATGCTGGTTATAAATGATTTATTTACGGTTCTAGGTTCTACTGTGAGTGCCCCGGCTAGGAATCAAACCCGAATCTCCCAGTAGTATTAGTTGGTAAATGCTCAATTCTTTGAACAGTCAAAAATATTATTTATAACATTAATGCGGAAGTTTCTTACAATAATCTTCCTGAATTTTTATGAGCTCGTATAATTTCCTCTCGTTAAACCAGATGTAATGGATTGAAATAACTTAGCGATACATTCGCCTGTTAGATAAGTAACTCTATGCAACGATTATTTCAATTAAGAAATGTGGTGGTTGAGTGTACGTTATTGGGGTAAAATATTATTTCTAGTAGAACAGTTTTGTACATATATGATTTTATTTGCAAAATAAATGTTTCAAAAACTTCGAAGACAAGAAATTTTAAAATATGTTAACCCATTAACCAATAACATGGAAACAATGCAAAATATGGCAAACTTATGAAAGACGGAAAGAAATTTAAAGAATTTGTCAGAGAATGAAGGGTAAGCAAACGAATCACCAGCAGAAAAGCATACGAGGTAGAATATCATGTTCTAATAATGAAATAAATTTACAGATAGTTTGTTAGAAATAGAAGTCTGCAATAGTGGGTACTGTTTGCAGCGAGAAGATGTAGACGTTTTGATTGTGCAGTAGAAATTGTAAGTGGGCTGTTGTGAAGAGGAGGCTTTGCAAAAATTGTGGAAATAATAGTCATCATTACGCTTGAGTTGTGGGTTATAAAAATAAAATTATTATTAATTTTCTTACAGAATTAGTGGGTTGGTATAGGTAGATTTTGTTTATTAATTGCTATTCGAAATTATTAATCAATACATTTTACATTTTTTTGAAGGGGGAGGGGGGTTGGAACACTTCTCGCATTGAAACTGTCATCAATTCGAAAAGATGCTACCAAATGTCAAGGATTTATAGTGAGCAAGCTTATTAACACTGCAGATGTAGCATATTTTTAGCTCTCGGCATGAAATAATATTTTCTTAATGTGATGAAACGTTGGTTAGTGGAAGGTTGGAAAAATGGATGATTTTCTGACATTGGTTTGCTTATAAGTCATAATATTCCATAGTAATGATATATTCAACTTGTATTTAATAAAACTCGTTGTGTTTTGACAAAAGAAAAGAGTATTGTGTGAAGATTCCTTCAAGTAATCTTTCAGAAATATCTGTACATCATGGGACATAAAAATTAATATAGAATTAGATACCAATTTTTTAATATTTTTTCTTAAAATTAATTCATAGGTAAAGGTCTTAAACACGAATCATGAAACAGAACATCTTTGTCATTTTCTTTCGTATTACTGTGGACAGATAACTTATATCCTTTAACGCGCAAATGACAACGTCCAGAAAAAAACGAAATCCTATGTTTGTTTTTGCGTGCCGACAACGTTCATTACGTCCACGGACATCGTCTTTTTAGTCGCCGCTCCTTGGCACCTGTCAGGCGCGCTTCGCTGAATGTCTTTCAATAACAGGAGCTGTTGTTGCACCTTCATCATTGCGAACGGCGAAGAAACTAATCTTCGTTTCTGTTGCCCATCACCATTGCTGAGATGCGAGTTAGGAAAGGTTGTTTTTTTCGGTGTCCGAAGACGTCGTCTTGTTTGCGCGCGCGTGTGTGGCCGCCGACAGCTCGTTGAGGCGTTGAAACGTCCGTGATGGCGCTGCTCACATCGCCCGTAAAAGGCGCCGGCAGCTGGTATACGTGCCCCACTTTCCTTGGCAGGTCCTTTTTGACGCAACTTAGGTGCTTGGCAGGTCTTCTCTTTCGCCTTCGGACGAAGAGAGTTGGTTTTATGGTGTGTCGCTCTTCGTCCCTCAGTGCCGACAGTCGTTCAACTTTCTCACGAGTGCGCCCCCGTCAGTTTTACGTGGAACTGGGAACAAATGGTTGGTAGTACATGACATGTGCGTTTCGACAGTACCAACCGTCTTCGCTGACTTGGAATGCCCAAGCTTTGTAGACGTAACAAAAAAGAATTCAAGTCTGGATTGGGCATTTTATTGTGAAGATAATAATCCCGTAATGGCTGTACATTACTTCTGTCATATTCTATAACAAAAATGATATTGGGAAATTCATACCTGACACGATAATAATATTGGTAAATTATGTGACCATTTCTGCTCTCTGAATTATTCGATGAATTTGTTTGCGTCTCCTCAATTTTGTATTACACAATTTCAAATCAACTTCTTATGCTATCTACTGACACTACCTCGCCCAATGGGAAATCATTTTAGTAAATGTAACTTCGACGAAATACTTGAAATTTATGGTTTTATAACCCGATAATTTATACAAGAAAAACACTGAAGTCTTCTACATGAAGCAAATTATTTAGTCTATTTTGCTGAGATACCACTGTCTCAATATATATTGGAAACTTTTCATTTTAGTGATTCATTTGTGTTAGAAATAGTAACGTATTGTGGTAAAAACGTCTGTACTAATTGCTAAGAAGCAAAATTACACCTGATTCTCTCTGAGGATTAAGAGAATATGAACCCAATATGTGGGTTATGAACTCTAAACTAAAAATACTTCAACAATTGTAATGCTATGTTTAAAAATAATACCAAGGAACTTATTTTAAAAGTTTCAAATTTTTGCAGGAAACAATTAATTTCAAATATATGAGACTTGCTCTGTTGATGAGACTGAAGCATTTTCATTGACGCATGAACTTAAATTACTCTAAAACATTTGAAACGTGTTTACTGCAACATTTTTAAGAGGGATATTTCGATGATATATTTCCTTCGTGTTAGATATAATAGTTCTTCATAGTTTATTTCGTAGTTTCAAAATTTTGTGTGAAATCCTTCTTAGAGTAAAATAGATTATGTAGTCCGACAGCTCTTGTATTTTTCTTGAAAGTGAATAATGTTAGAATATTTACGCTGTTTGCTACAGCATTATATAAGATGGAACACAAACGATGGTTTTCTTATGAGTAGAGTTAGAAAGACTAATTTTCTGAATCTTTTCGCTATTCTTCGCCTGATACGTATTATTACCGTAAAGGCGATATGTAGAAAATATTTCACCGCGTTGATATGAATCATCGGAACTATCGTTTCTGCGAAATCGATAGTTCCGTAAAAACAACCGAAAATAATTTTCAACCTTGAGAATACAGATCTACGCAACACGCGAGGATGTGTGCGTATGTTTAGTTCAAACAATTGTTTTTCTTACGTAGTCCGACATTGTTTAGGGCTCGGGAAGAATTTTCTCAGAAAATTATACTGTCTCTTAAGTGAGAATGTATGTTCTCAAAATATATCCATCAAGCGACTTTTGATACAACCGTTGCATATAGAACTTGAAATTCGTAGAGTGAAGTATATAATTTTTAATTTCTTGTTCTTCTTCACAGGCTCGGCAGTCCAATTTGAACCTTAGCTAGCAGAAACTATCTCCTCCATTCTTGCCTTCTTCAGCTGTTCCTCTCCATATCCTTACTTCCATTAATTCTCTTGCGCCCCTAGCCACGGCATCTTTCCATCCCTTTTTTGGTTTTTCCATTGGTCTACTGCCATACAATTTAACCACTACTGCAATTCAACACTTTCTTTGGCAGAATATCATCTTCAATCCTCACCACGTGTCTTGACACCGTAATCTCTGCAATCTTCCATAGTTTGCTTACAGAGCTGATATATTTATTTATTATGTCTTGTTCTCCATATGCCATTTTCTTGTATGGGGCCTAGAATTCCTCTTAAAACTTTATTTTTAACAATTGTTATTTATTCTTCGTATTTTCATTGAGCGCTCATGTTTCACACGCATAATACATTATAGGCTGAATAAATTCATATATTCTCAACTTTATTTTCCGGCGTACAGTTCTCCGCCTGCGATGGACACTGGGTGGATAGAGTTGCCCAACAGCCGCCGTTGTCGTTCCCAAGTCCGGAGAAAGGAGAAGGATTGGGCAATAGGCCAACAACCTATTCCCGTAAAAAATAATTGTTCAAAAACCAGAATATTTGTCTCGGAAGACATATCAGAAACGACTTTGACTAAGAAATATGGAATTTTGAATTTAATTGACAGATACCATTTCATATTTGACTGCATTGAGAGTACCGAGACGGTATTTTGTAATTTACCGTGTTCCTTTGTGTGACCTTATTTTCTAGTTGCGAAGAACGGTTGCATGCGAATTATAAAAAAACATTCGTACACATTTATTTTTGATTAATTATGTGATTGCTATAAAAGGAAATTAAAAAATCGAGAGCCTCTTTTCAACAGTGTCCCGTATACCGACGTTATTTGTAAAATCGAAAAAAATACAATATTTCATTAGTGATCGAGCAATCATTATTATTATTATTATTAACATATAATTAGAAAATATAAATAGAAGATACATTTTTGTAAGAGAAAATATTAAAATTCATAGATAAAAACATACTTGTATGAAGCGCGCTGGGCCAATAACAAGCTAGGCTTCATTTTTCTTAAAAAATAAAATTAACATCGAAAAACGGGGCCTCTTAAATAACTTTAGCTACGGTAGAGTTTGAACGAAAAACACGCAGATGCAAACACATCACAAACATTGTTTTTATTCAAGAAGTACAGAAAAGCATTTCAAAGAAAAACTGCTTTGTAAACCAGATTTCAAGATGGCAGAGTGTCTACGGAAGTATGAAGATTCGTCTTCAGAAAGAAAAGTAGTTTTTTTAAGAACTAGTGAGTCAAGTGTCGTTTGCAGAATCAGAATCAAAACATCTCTCTTCAAAAGACGAAAATTTAACAAAGACTAATGTGGGTAACATAAGCGAATATTAATGTTATTACTAACAGTGGTGTAGCATGCGAGTAATAATAATAATAACAATAATAATAACCGTCTCAGTTTCACTGTTCACAGAGTTTGTTACATCATTATTATTATTATTATTTTTATTATTTTATATTATTTATTATTATTATTATTATTATTATTATTATTATTATTATTATTATTCATCTAGTAATAAATAATGGTTTTTTTTTTTTTTTGAATAATAATAATAATTTTATAATATTACATAATAATCTCTTCCTTTAATAATACTTATCTTAATATCAATAATCTCATCATAATAATTATATAATAATGATTCTTTGGGGGTTGATGATGTATTACAAACTCTGTGAATCGTGAAACTGAGACGGCACCCATTAAAAAGAAAGAAAAATATAAATTCCACATCATTTTTGGTATATGGGCCAAAATACCCTAAAAGTTCCTAGCAAATCAACCTTCCAAAATGTTTTCAAAGACACTATGCACAGTGAATTCATAGCATAGTTTTCGAAGAAAAGATTAAAAATTGTCCAAGTCTGATCATAATATCATGCCTTAGATTTCAATGCCTGTATAATTTGTATACTATTGTATGCAAATCATTTCGTCACAATTTTGCACGAGTGTTAGAATCAACATTACAAATTGATTTTGGCGTTTGAACTCGTCAACCTTAGCGCTTGAGTTTACGGTAAAAGAAAATAAGTCTGAAAGCGGAAGTAAAAACAAAGTTTATATAGAATACGAGAGGCAAAATGTCTACCATATTCCAATGAAAAATGAAGACTTCGTGTACTGTTTAAATTTCCCTCGACATATTCTTATAATCCGATCCGACGTTTTCTTGACGACCATCTCCTTCTCCATTTCTTGGCTTTTCTTACCTACTGGCGACTTTTCATTGACAGTTCCATTCAAAGTGTAAAATATACTTTAGTGCACAATGGGTACTTTTACCCGTCTATCCCAATTGATCAGTCACAGCACTTAAATTAGAATATAATGGACATACAAAACTTTAATCACCAATGGTCTAAAATTAAAATCAGGTATATTTGATGGACTCTAAATTCAAAAACTGATAAATTATTCAAATTTCGCAAGATGCAGGACTAAAACTGAATTTTCTGCCTGGCACAGCTTAGTGGTGATTGTTAAAAACTACTTTGGGAAATCACAACGCAGAAATTTATGCAGAACTGGTGTAAACATGCTCTCAATCTTTTAAAAATTTCGTGCTATAAGTATTAAGCTGCACTATCTCCAGAGCTATTTAGACAAATTTCCAGAAAATATTGGAAATGTGAGTGAGGAAGAAGGCAAGTGTTTCCATCAAGAAATAAATGCGATGGGATATAGATGCGAGTACAGATGTGGCAGGCACATGATGGCAGACTACTGTGGAGCCTTCAAAGTGATTGTCCTCATCTATTACTTAAAAAGAAATCAAAAAATGTGTTTTAATCAATTAAATGTAAACTGTTTCGGTTTGTAAATATAAATATACGGCATGTAAAAACATTCATATTTTAAGTGTTTAATTTTTTATCAATGGACATATCTAGTTGCATTTAGTTCAGTTTTATGCCATTTACTAAAAGCATATGCTTAATTTATTTTTCGATGCGATTGTAATTATATAAAAGTTCAAAGCCATTCTAGTAAAATTAATGCCTAATTAGAATATATGCATCAAACGTTCCGTAAAATGAACCAGTTTGGCAAGGTAATATACGTTGGTCAGTAGATCTGGTCTCAAAGGTTTCGGCCCACACAGCGAATCACATTCGGGTCCATTCCGGTATGGATTTGATCTAATTAAACTGATCTTAATTACAATAAGAAAATCATTAAATCTGAATTACAATAAAAATACAATTCAGTAAATTTAACCTGTAAATCTGTCAACTGTCAACCCGAAAACTGTATAAACTTTGAATCTCGGGGGTGATGGTCACTTAAGATTTCGTAGAATCCAAACTTGTAAATATTGAAAATTTTAATTTTTATCACCTCGAAATGAATTCAGTTACACAGGTTCTTGTAAAATAAATGTGAAAATACATAAACTGTTACAAATTAAAGTGACCACCATTTCACAATGAGAATGCAATTTTTTCCCTTTCAGTTTATTTCAAAACCACTGATGGTCGAAGGTAAATGCTGGTCGGAGGTAGAAGAGTGCGTCTTACACGTGTGCAATTGAAATTGAAAAGTACAATTTTTTGACATTTTCCTACAACTACAACAATGAATATTATTTTTTGTCAATAAAGTCTGTTCTTCAAAATTGGATCTTTTCATGAAGTGAAAATTTTATAAAAATATTAATACTTTTTGCGTAATTTTTGCATTTTTTGCGTTGAAATTAAGGCAATTAAAGAAGAAATATTTTCTCAAAAATTGATAGAAATTTATTCCTAATTTTTTGTCAAATACAGAAAATTAATCTTTTAAGAATGACACAATTTCTATTTTCACTGAACTATCCGTATTTTCGAAAACTAGGAGAGGAGCAGTCATAATACGATGATTGGTATTAAGAACATATTGTACCTTGTGACCTTGTCATTTATATGAGTGTTGTTGTTTATGGAGGAGTGCGTTTCTTTGACATTATTCGAAATACCACGAACTTCTTTAATTTAAATGTATACAGTGCATAACTTTAAAATTTTAGATGATTTATTATCGTACAGTAGATATCAGTATTCGGCATGGTTTTGACATTATTGTCATTGTGACTTAATCGTGATAAGATAGTTGATTACCTAGCTACTATGTTGCATTACTATGAAGTAACAAGAATGTTGTATATAGGCAGTTATTGTTTTGATGTGAGAAGTGATGGGCTTTGATGATTCCTGGTGATGAGGTCAAACATACCTCAGAAAGTTCTGTAACAAATGGTTTCAAGAGTGTAAACAAATTGATAAGTTTTCTATATGAGGCGTATGAAATGTGGTGTCTATAACCTAAGATTCAAGCAGTCCAACCTGTCATAATAATGTTGAAGTTGATGTAAATGTCGATTTGCATTAAATGATGTAATTCCTGTTGTTGTTTTTTTGTTTTATTGATACAATAGATTTAGGAGCTGCTGATGAATTCTCTGCGTTTTTTCACTATCTTACATTACTTTTGGTTTTTCCACGTGGTAACCCATGCACGACTCAGTGATTCTTGGTGATTTAGAAATTTCACTGACATGATAATAGTATGTCTTATGAAGGGAATACTGCCGGTGAACACTGTTCGCTTTGGATTGCACAATGTTGATGTGTAATAGTTCTTGATACTCCATTGTTTTCAAGGAAAATACACTTTGCACTGACTCGGAATCGGTAGTGGTCGTATATGACTAGCGATAAGCGTGAACGATCATATATCTTGTCGAGCTGCGATGCACGTCTCGTGATCGCTGTAGGGCGAGAACTCATCTGGTGAGTATGAAAGATGTAACGAACCGAAGGTCCATTTCCTCACTAGTTCATCTTGGAGAAATTGAATCTAATGAGAAAGGATATTCTCATATCGCAACAATTATGATTATCATTATACACATTATGCACACATACACATACATTATTGCAAATCAAAGTTCAGAGTATTTACGAGTAACAAAAACGCGTAGTACCAAATACCTATTTAAGAATTACCTTGTCTTTATCGGCCTCGTCCAGTTCCGTCGCGTTTTTTGTTCTTAGAGATAATGGACTTCCTGGTAACAGATTTTGGTAACAGTCATTTCTATTGACGATGCTAATGAAATCACAACATTGCCTCATTGGTTGAGATCTGGTCAGGATGAGAAACATCATTGTCTTCAGCAATTCTGATCAGATCTATTCAAATGGCGACACAATCCTCCCGTTGGTATGTCATTAATATGGGTAAAACACGTGTTAAGCCAGACAGAATTTTAAGTCACGTTTTGTTATAATATCTCAACACAACTTCGTCGACCTTGGTCATTTTGAGTGATTGTGCTCGAACAATTTGCACATAACTTTGCTAATCGCCTCTGTCTTGTATAAAAAATTGTACTCCTTAAATATTATAATGAATGGCAGAGGAAAGAAAGCCGAAACAAATTATCGAAGCCCGGAGAGGTAAAGAGGCCGCCTAGAAGGCGAACAGGAACATGAGACGTATATATACAGAATATATGTCTAGTGGAGCGGAGCTACACTAGGAGAGGTGAAGTACAAGGCACAAGGCAAAAAGAGTATGTCAAATTTCTAACCTGACGCTGAAAGGCATCAGGGGAAGAAAAAGAAATATTATTCTGAGAATTTCATGTCGAACACGTAATTAATCAACTGATCGGTTCCATTCATTTTTTGTGTTAAAATTTCACGTTCACCTGCTGCTCAATCTGCGACGTTTTTAAGTTCCACAACCACAAGTAACAACTTTGACGTGTCGCGAGTTCTTAATGATAGGACAAATAATTATATATTATTGTCATTACATTAACAATGCATTTTCACTTCGGTAATTTCATATTTACACATTTAGACGAGGAATGTATTCACTGTATAGGACAAACATTATTATGGACAAATACATATCCATGAATTGTAATGCATGTACGAATTATTAACCAATTTCTTAAATATGTGATGGTTTTTGAAAAGGGCCATAAGAATCTTGAATCGTTAAAAAATAAGAGAATCAGTAAAAGGTTATATTCTTATAAACTGGTTTACATTTCTATCATAAGGATTCATAAAAAATAATGTCAATATTTTTTAACAAAATTCATGTCATGATTTTAAAATTCCAGTCTGGAATTAAACTTGCTATAAATCGTTAATACATTTCACCAATCCATTTGTATAATTCCAAACCTTCTAGATAAACTTATTAGTTTATATATTTAGATAAACTTTACATACTTATTTGATAAACCCATATCAACATCACGCATCCTCGTATGACACCCACGTTCATTGAGAAAATTTCTGACAACCGGAGGAGATCTGGAAAGTAGCGACAAGCTGTCATTTCTCAAGGCATGGCTGGGAAAAACACACGGTGAGAAAAACTGGAATAATAAAATTAAATGTCAGCTATTATTGAAACATTTTAATTACTACATCTACGTATTCTAAGATGTTAAAATTAATTCACCATAGAATAATAGTAGTGAGTAAAATTGACTCACTGGCATATATTTATACCGTGTCGTGATGTGTCAAAATTTCAACTCCTAGCAGTGTGATATTTACTCTTTGGGCTTTCATATGAGCGTAATCTCAGTACTGTTATTGCACTATTTTTCTTACAGTAAGCGAACCTCTTCAGGTATGTGACTAAAATTGACACACTACTATGGCGTTAAGGAGTACGTCTACACCACAGCGCTGGTAATTAGACTTACAAAATGTTAAGTATTACTTTAAAATTTGCTTCTATGTTAAATCAGTATTTCTAAAGTCTTTTAATAAAGTTGTTTAGCGATATTACCATTTCCAATCGTATAATTTACAAACTTTTTCCTTGTAAAGGTGTTCACTTTTAAAGAGACTAAATTTTACAAGCGATAAATTTCTACACTAGCATTCTAAGGGTAAATGATGATGAATTTTATATTGTGTAAGGTTGTATGTTGAGTTTTACGCACAAACATATTTGAAAGAGTTTCAGATTAGGAAATGATCATTGACTGTTATCAAGTTGTTAGTTAAATATAAATTCTGAAAATATTTCTGATTGAAACTGCGAGATTTTGTGGGAAAGAATGAAAAAGTTGCGATAAGATATTTTCTGACATTACACTACACAAATAGATCACCAGATTTACCTTTCATTATTTTTATTTTGTGTAATTTGATAGAAGGAAGTATCCAGAAGAATAATGTGAATACAGCATTGCAATTTCACTTTGGATGAAAGAACTCACTAACATTACTCGAATGAGAAGTTAGAGAACGGCTCAAAAGCAACGTGCGACATGGGGGAGAGAAAAACAACAAATGAGGACGATGCAAAGCACATCGCCCATCACTCGTGGCGTCGTAATAGCCGGAGCTTTGAAATCTCTTCGGGTACGAAATAGCAGCTTTCCAGTCCGCCGTGTGATGCCTTACAAACGCGTTAAACCTCGACCAGAACGGCTGCATTTAGATACATTTACATTTAGATGTTCTGCGCATTTCCACGTTTCTATCGCTTTGACGACTTGATGCGGTGCAAACAAAACAGTGCTCCTCACTTTATCAATTCCATCTTACGTTTGATCAGGACCCGTTTAATATGAAAGATTTTAGGCTGTACTCTTGCATGTGTTAATGATTCGTGGGATGAAAGATGTATACTACAAATGTCAGGTTTGAAATGCACCGAAGAGTGAAAATGAAGCTTATTTATTCGTTTAAAACTCAGTGATTTTTTATATTGCTCTAAAACCGCTTTCTACATTGGAACAACATTTTTAGAAATATTCTGATCGCAGCAAATAACTGCAACTATATTATCAATAATATTAAACTATTTTAGTTATGATTTCTGAAAATTGTATTGTTTATATATTTCAAAAGTAACTGGCGATAAGCGTGTTTCTTTGAAATGATAAATTTGAATTTTTAAAAAGAACACATTTTACAATATTTTGATTTTCAAACTTTGTACAATTTATCTTTCCTAGCACAAAGACGCTGGAAATAATTTACATTAAATATAACGAAACGAATGAACAGATTGAGAGTATTCCTCATTTTTCTATTACAATACTAACGATTCAAAAGTGTTTACGGATTTTTTCCTTTTGTATAAAATCACGATTTTGAGAAGCAATACAACGAAAAGAATACCACCGATTTTAGCGTATGGAGTCATCAAAAGTTCCATGCATATTTACTGTTCCTGCCTTAGTTTAGTAAGTAAAGTTATTATTTAATTTGAGACTTTTTAATTAATATACTATATGTTTCGCCACTCTATCACAATTGTAAGTTTAACACATGCATGATATATTTCCCGTTTTGCAATAATCAAGCTTTGTTGCGACTCCGTAGCTACTTAACGTGATGCTATAAATTATGTTTCAAGTCTTTAAAAAAATTGATTGCATCGGCTATACGTATTTTGAACTTTTTAATAGAGATTTTCTCGTAAAGTTTTATTTAACATGATAGTCCCATAATAATTAGTCTTAGAAATTTGAGGCAAGGAAAACTAAAATGGGCGAACATGAAACGTTGTAGTTAAAACTCGAATATTCTGTCAGAAATAGACTAGATATTCATTATGTAAAACATGGTTTCATTTTCAGAGTTTAATGTTATACACGTACAAGACTATTGCAATTTTGTACGTACGAACCGAATATAGCAGTACACGCAAAAAATATAACAGTCAAAATTCACAATATTAGAATGATCGTGTATGTTAATAGATAAATAGGCTTATAATTGCATAAAATAATGTAAAACGTGTGTGTGTGACACGTGAATGTATGAAATGTATCTCGATACGGATTGGTGCCATCTACTTAAATATTAAATATGCAGATTTAGGAAATAGTGAATGTTACAATTTGGTTTGATGTTCAATTCTCCCACATTCCACTTGAAGAACTACAAGCTGAGAAGTCATTGCAGTAAACTAGACGTTTATCTATCTATCTATCTATCTATCTATCTATCTATCTATCTATCTATCTATCTATCTATATATANNNNATATATATATATATATACCCAACCTAATACATTCTACCATCATCATAGTCCTTCCACCCTTATCATCACCGTATAATAATAATAAAAACAACAATAGAACCATTATCCTGTTCCCCCTAATTGATATTCAAGGCTAATAACATTGTCTTCACCTAGGGATGCAACCGAAAGGCTGCTCCCCATATTTCCACACGTTGATCTCTCCAGGATCGACTACACCTGGACCTCGGGGAGAGAAATTTGTTGCGCGATGGGTAGTGACCAATACGCGAATTGTATATCTTCTTAAAATAATATTGTTGTTCAACGTAATAAGTTATAAAAATTTCCTCACAAATAATAAATTTAAATCATGGTTGCAAATATATTTATAAAATTAAGCGAAAGAAATACACAATCTGTCACGAACTCATTTATGAATATGTTTTAAATGACAATTACATAACCTACGCAATATTTAAAAGTACTATTTCTCCGATAACAGAGGCCTTTACTAACTTTGCTGAAACGATCACGATAAACAGTGCATTGCACGCACAACGTTTCCTCGGCTTACACAAAAACACTGAACGCAGCTCCCGATAAACAACGATCAAACTTCCGAGAGCACATCAAAAATAAGATATGTGTACTTTGCGGCGCACCCATCGCCCTGCGAAGAGGCGCGCTAAAATATTTCGCCTGCGGGCCTCTCACGCCCGATTCAGAAATTCGCTCTCTCGCAAAGGCGGGGGCGGCGCCCGCGCGAGCCCGCCTTGGGCGATGAGCGAGCCTCTCGGGCGACGGCGGCGGCGGGGGCGGCGGCGGGGCGGCGGAGCCGGAGCCGGAGTCGGTGGGAACGGGCGGAGCCCTGCTGGAAGCGAACGAAAGAGAAGGGCAGAGGCGCAAGATGCGAGAAGGAGGTTTCGCCATTCGGAGAGAAGCTGAGCGCGGAGCAGTTTTGCTCCAGCACTTCATTTTAAAATCAACGAGTGATGTTTAATTATCTTGTAATGAGGGAACATTTGCCTTCATCACAAATAACTTCAAAGAACTCAATTTTACCGCTGATAGGAGAAAGTTTTCTCCTATAAAGTTTCACAATTTACGGAGCCTTACTTTCGTTTTATGTCGTATTAATGAGCCGATAGCAGGTTATTAATTTGGAAATTGGCTTCACTGCTGCAGAAATGTACCGAGGTGGAGGCGCCGCGCCCGCGCTTTTTCCGCGCAGAGCGCCCCCGACCCTCCCCGGCGTCCGAGAGGGCCTGCGACTGCGAGCACGAAGCGCTCCGGCTTAGCGCTGCCATCGCTTTCAACCAACAGAAAATGCCAATAGAAAGAACACGGCCAGATCGACTGGGACATACCCATTTTAGAAAAAAATCCTTCGACTAGTTTATGCGTTAGTGTTGTTCAAAGGCGGACAGGCAGACGGACGTACAGAGACAAACAGACAGAAACAAACAGACAGACGGACGGACGGACGGACGGACGGAAGAACGGACGGAGGACTGGCAAAATGGACGAACGAGCGGACGGACGGGCGGACAGACGGACGAATGGATGGACGGACGGACGAACGGATGGTCGAATGGACGAACGGACGGACGGACAAGCAGACAGATAGACGGAAGGTCGTTTTGAAAAATAATCTTTTTGGTATCAGGGCTCTCTAAAAGTGTATTTCCGTTGAAATTTCGAAACAGATTAGTCGCAGCATTACACAACGTACACTCCACTACCTACATTACACCTTTATGTGTAGTACGTACTTGTATACGAGAAAGTTCAGAAAACGGTTTACATGAGTTCCTTCAAATTATATTAAATAACAATAACAAAAACAGTTCTTGCGTAGCTTTCCTACATTTTTTAATTCTTTATTATCGATTACAGCACATACAAAAACAACTGGGGGGTAAGTCATACGTTTAATCTGTTGTCTTGTAACATTAAAAATAACAAATTTTACCGTCTGTATGAAAATATAAAAATCAAAACAACCACATATCTCAGATCTTGGCCTACATCACTAAAAGATTAGTACGAGTACAATACATTCAAATACACAAACAGTATGCAATTTTCCTAGTATGTTGTTTTGCGACTTTTAGTCCAAATATTACCGATCGCAGGTATCCTATTTAGTGTCCCTGTAGATGCAATGCAAGGAATCAAGACTTCGTAATTCGAATTCCGTGGGAGACACTGAACATTCTCTCTTTGTTATGTGAGAACATCAAAAAGTAGATATAATGCAAGGAATCAAGACTTCATAATTCGAATTCCATGTGAGACACTGAACATTCTCTCTTTGTGATGTGAGAACGTCACAACATACCGTATCCCATACAATCAGATATTAACTATTATTCAAATTACCATATAATCACGCAATCATCACAGAAGAGAATTAGAATTAATAGATTCCAATACATTATCAATAAGTGGAAGATGGTGAGCTTGAAGAAAGACGTTTACGAACAAACCTACTAAAATAATACAAAGTAATTTGATATGTTCGCAAAAAATTGAGAGATCTTTCCAAATACAGACTATGATCATTTGATGAGTGGGAACTAGATACCTCTTCCTATTAGGTATTTCAAAAATATATTTCTTTCTATTGTTGTATCGTAGCGATTATTCTGTTCTTCACACGTCAATTCAAAATTATATAAAGGCGAATGAATTCTCTTGTTAAAATTTAATGGGTCCTTAATTCTACTATAGTCCATTGCCAATCTGAAAACTTTTCATTCTCCATCACGGGCAACCAATATGAGGACAAGTTTTGGTATTGAGATTTTTTTAGAATGAAATCATTTAAATTACTTGATTACGATGACACTATTACGGTTGATGTATATTTTCACTTCACAATACACTTATAGATAGATAGATTTATTATTCCTTCAAGTAGGTTTATACAATCTGGTGGCAGAATACTACAATTAACATGGATTTACATTTAGGAATTACATTACCATTAGGAATACAAATACAATGTAATAAGTCATTTTAAGAGAATAATAATAATAATAATAATAATAATAATAATAATAATAATAATAATAATAATAATAATAATGAAAATATGATAACAATAATAGCATTAACTCTACATTTTATGACTGTCCTGAACAGGTATTTTAACCGGTCAGATTAATTTATGATCAGAAGATAAAAGGTTTTTCTCAATCGATCGCTTTTATATTCTATTTGCATAGGTTTTCTGAGTATATTAGTCTCTTTATTATATTCCATGGAATAAGAGGTACTTTCGAATCTATATACCATGAACCGAACAGGCATACAGTCAGAAAAACTGTTTATCAGATTAAATATACGCTATAGCTTTCGTGAATAACAAACTAACTTGCACATGATAGTCTCTTTTACCAACTTATAAGTTAAGTAACTATTACACGGCTTAAGAGAGAAATAGGCGTTTGACAGTGCCAATTCATTTAGAAGGTATATTCTTCTGGTAACTGAATCTGTTTTGGGCTCATACTCTGGTCACACCGTTACATCATTTTCCCCACGTTCAATTTGCCTTTATTCACACCGCTGCGGATCAGTCTAAGAGCGACAGATTATCTTGTTCTTGTCGGCCGGAAATTTGAAAGAAAGGTAGAGCCATGTTATTCTCATTGCAATGCCGACCAACTAATCTTATTTAATTCTCTGAGATCAGTTGGTAGATATTGTAATTAGCATTCCGTGGAATCTTTTTCTTCCGAATATTTTTAGAATTTACATCAGTGTACATGTTACATTATTTACAAGTTTTAGTCAGTGACAGTATCTTACATGTATAATATACTATAAAATCCCTATTTGTTTTTTCAGAACAGTTTTATCTGAAGATGTGGTCCCTCCCAACCACGACGCCAGAAGTTAATAAGAATAAAATTTGTCTATAATAAGAAACAAAAACAGTATTACCTCGAGTCTCTTTATATCATCCTTATATATGGCAATGGTAGATTGTTCTCATGTTTGTAAAATTAATACTACGAATTATATCACGTTGTGATATTACATTTTATTATTAGAATCTCACGGATTAATAGTTAATAAAATAAATTGGAATTTATATTATTTCTTAATCTCTCTTTGAAGATTCGAAACTTCGAAGATTAAAATATTTCAGAGGAACTGTCAATTGCTTCTTAATGTGAAAATAAAAAATAACGATTATGCGTTGAAGCAATTCATTGTTACGATATACTTCGATTTAGAAACATGGGGGTACTGCAATATTGGCTAGCTGGGCAAGGGATTTATTGCGACAGGTGCATTTGATAGTTGATTAAATGGGCAGAATGTCTATTTCTTCTCACAAAACATAACATACTCCCTTATTGTGAAATTAAACAGAGCAAGGCACTCACACAATTAATTTAGACGCTTGGGTGGCAAAAACGATTACTGGGCGATTGTCGTTGCGTGTCGTCCACGGCCATGATCATTCTCATATTCGTGAAATTAGTATTCTGAATTATATCACGTTTTGACATCAATATACATTCCAGCTTTTCTAATTATTACAGAGCCTCAACATAGATTGCTGAATGAAATGGACACTTAGAGAGGATTTTAAGGCATGAAATCGGGGGAATATGGTATGCAATTAACGGAAAACACAACTTTTTAGATGTCAAATACTAGTTTTATGTCGCTTTCTCATTTTGTAGTGGCTTGGGTGACACAAGTGAAAAAGTAAATAAAATTAGAAAGATAGGCCATGTAAAAGTAACTTCTTTATTTTTAGAATTATAAAGGTCTTAATTCAAAGTTATGAGATCAAGAAATAATAATTTCACAGGCACATAAAAAAATGCCGTCAGACTCAAAGGCTTGATATATGTTTCTCTACGTATGTCGACGCGCTGAATCCGGAACTGAAGTCAGAATGACGCCACCAATGACGCCTCAAGTTTTTTTGATCGCTGTGAAATTCACTGTGAAATTGTATTTTTATTTTTTTCATTTTCGGGGGTCGTTGTCACACCCAGAGACTTGACACATGTTTCTCTATGTAGGTCGACGTGCTGAATTCCTTTTTGTGTGCCTAGGCTATTATTGATACAAGAAACAGCGTTTAAGAATGCTGTGTATCTCTACAATAATAGTATTATATATGATAGACTTCAAGAGAGATTCGAACATTCTCACGGCTATAATGAAAGCTATTTTTGTCAATCACTTTTGCCGACGCTTAAAATCTAATGGTCTCTCCGATTATTTCTAACACGCAATTTTCGAAAATTCAAATAGTTCAGCGAAAATGAGACCTACACCATTTTTAGGACGTCTTTGGTTTATCCTTGGAAGAAAATTAAAGAAAATGTTTAGAGCGGTTTACGAGAGAGTTCTTAAAATCGGTTCACGGGATTGGTCAATGTGGTTAGAGTAACAATTAGTCACGCCAACGTTCCGAAATATATAATTTCTTCCTCAGAGCCACAGTGTAAACAATGAACAGTTAATGAGAACAACATACATTACGTTGATGCAACTGTATCAAAACTGCATACAGTTGTATCATCTTTCCTCAGAATATTGCTAATTTAACATGAACTTGACCGGAAACACATGGTGGCAGGACATGGAGTGGCTGTAGCACGTGATTCATTCAATTCAACCAGTTCTCATTCATTTATTCATTGGGCCTTGTCCCAACTCACAATTGTCTCGTGATGGGCCCACGTGCTGCAGCAACTCCATGTGGAGTAGGGTGTGGAGGCTTGAAATAAGACGGTACCTGTATTATTATTAGTAAGGTGTGTACTTCCTATATATTTTTGGTGTTTTATTTATCTTAGTATAAAATTGTAAATTTTAAATATTTTTTTGTTTTATTTTTGTTAATTATTCAACAATCAATTTATTGTAATGTACGTTTTCCTCATTCACTGTTCATTGTTTACACTGTAGCCCTAGAAAGAAATTATATATTTCGAAAAATTGGCATAAGTAATTGTTTCTCTAAACACATTGACCAATCCCGTGAACCAATTTTAATTCTTTATTCTTCAATGGTCGTGATTATACAATGGAGCAAGTTATTTTAATGAACTGTAAAAATTTTTCGTTGAGATTTCTTTTTTTTTCTATGAGAGGCTTCAAGACATATCCGAATATTCTCACATATTTAAAGAAAGGAGTAACATACCAATGAACCACACTCATATCGGGCGCAGGATAGCCTTACTTCGTAAGAACATAATACTAGTTTATGCAATTAGTTTATAATGTTAAGCCTTATTGCATGAGTACATCTTTTGAAAACAAGCGACTTTAGAAGCAAGTTTTGAAATTTGTACGAATGTAATAAAGCAACATTATAAACGAGTTGCATACCATTTTTTTGGGTAACAGCATTATACATTTATAAGAAAATCAAACTTAATTTTGCGACAGATCTTCCCTGTGACGACTCGGGTATTTGACAGCGTGCGAGTAAACGGTGGTCGGCAGTTCCGTTTAGCTCTACCTCCCCGCGAATCTCTCGCTACGATTGGCTGAATGTGTGATGACGCAATCATTCATGACAAAATCTAACACGCCATCATTTGTGCCGTAAAATGCCACATTATGAACGATTTCTTGCAACAGAAATGGTTATTTTATAATGCTGCGATACAAAAAAATATTATAATCATGATCGGAAAAAGGTCTGTTTACCACCAGAAAAAACCTTATTGCCCGGCTCTGCTAGAATAATAGAGGATAACTCTTGTTCCAATATATAGTTAACTACTTTTTCTAACACCTTGTGTAGCCAGGATCCATGTTTTGTGGGCACTTAATAACGAAAAATTAATATACGGCAAAACATGTCTCGATCTCTCCGTCCGTCCCTCCGTCCGTCTGTGTCTGTTACTCCTTCCCTTTTTCTATGGCTAACAGTAGCGCCTAAACCGTTGAGCCGATTTTCTCTACAATTGATTTTCTCCGATTGATTTGAATGAACTCAATTTTGTATGAATGAAATTTATTCTTCAAAGACAGATCAAGTAACGTCCGGAAACGATTTTCGAAAATATGAGTCGTTTTTGCGCATTTTACATGAAATAGAGTATATTTTTAAACAGTTATATTTTCAAAAAACATTTATTAAAAAATTGTCCACGTATGTGTGAAAGAACATTAAAAAAGTTGTTGATTCTATTTTCAGTGAACACCCTGTTTTTCCATAAGTGCAAGAAGTTAATATAGTAAAACTGCAATACTGAAGATTTATATCATATTATATTCTAAAAATTAAGTTTTTATAAAAGATTGTGTACAATTTTTTGAATACAAAAAAATTAAAATTCAGTTTTCACGTCATTTCTGATTCAAATTAATGCAATTTATAAAAAAAGTTTTCTCAAAAGAGACACAAAATTTTTTCATAATATTTTTCCTCGGATAGAACATGTGACGCTTTAAAGAACAACGAAGGTTTAATTTTTGTTGGTCTATGACTTTTCAAAAATTGCAGAAAAATTAATACCACAAAACTACAATATTAAAGAAGAAAAGTTTGTATTAATTAGAATCTGCTCTAAAAATTATCTCTTCAAAAAAGGTCACGTAATATTTTTTGAAAAAACGAGAAGTTTGCGAGTAATTTCTGTTTGAATTTAATGCAAAATAAAAAAAACCATCATTTTCTGTAAACATCTTTAATTTTTCCATGGACTGAGCAATGGGCTCTTAAAAAATGGGACAGGTCCAATATGCGTTGAAGTCTCTGAATTTTCGAAAATTGCATGTCGGAAATTATTGGAGAGATTAATAGTTTTCGGCTAAAGTAAATACGGGCGAGGGGCTGCATTGTGTAGCGGAAAGGCGTTTGATGAGTTAACTCGGACGACCTGAGGTCGAGTCTCGGCTCGGAGAAGACGTTTTTGCTATTTGGAAAAACTTTCCAAGTCCAATTAGTAGTATAATATTACGAAGCCGTTACAAATTATGTAGGAAAGAATCTGCTATTTTAGCACCACTAATTTCAAACAGATTTCATTTAAGAATTATTCCCCATTCTAAAAATTATAATTTTGCAACGTTAATTTCTGCTATTTTAAAAAATGCAGAGAATTCGTCGAAAAAAGTTCCTGCGTCATTTTAGTGTCCTTTACAATTTCGAAAATAAAATTAAAGAAATAAAAGTTTGCAACTGTTTTAAAAAAATGTTTGAAATATCGTTTTATTTCAGTACCTCCACAAATCAAACTATCCGTTTCAAAGAGAAGTCGTAGGCTTCCGCGGCCAGAGCATGATCTTGGCAGAGCATGTGCATGATCTTGGCTGTCCGGGTGACGCCGCGTCGAAGGCTGTGTTGCCGACGTTTCGACCATCTTGTCGTGATCTTCCTCAGGGCTGGCTGGTCTTGCTCATGCATACCTTGTCTCTTGATTTACGAATCAGTGGGTTTTGTCAAAAAAATATTTACTCAAGGGTAGGAACACATTTTCAACGAATACAAATTGATATCTATAATTATAACATTCAAAGTAGTAATCGTATTCTTCAGGTAACATTCTCAACAGCACACTACCGAAAATGTATCATACATACAATGTATGATTGTTACAACACATTCCCAGGTAACATTAAACGATTAAAATCAATCCACAAGTTTAAGTGCCAAGTAAAATCTTTTCCGTTGCATAATTGTTTCTATACAATTAGAGATTTTCAGAGAATAAAAATTAGAGTAAAATTGATTTTAACTCTGATATTTAATGTATTAGTTGCTATTTGGACTCTATAATTCTAAACGTGTAACAAGTATTGTACCTGAGCTTTGTAGTCAATGACCACCATGTCGATCAGGTTTTTCGGCTAATTTCTCTTTGACAGAATGATCCTTTGACAGAATGGTGAGGTGGTTCCTTGATTTGCTTCTGGACATAAATGAAACTTCACTATCTGTGCACTCTTTCTAGAGGTGAGTAGATAATATATTTATTCAAATATTCATTTTCCATGTTTTTGCTGCAGTAAATCGATTCCTTCTCGAAGAGTACGATAAGGGATAACAGCAAAACTCTGTTGCTGATTTCTCTTTTCAAATAGTTCTTACTATACAGGAGCGAAAATTTCCATATGAACTCTGCCAAAAACGCTATTTGCTGTCTATATTTAGAATTCAAGTTAGTATGCATATGAGTTAGGGCAGAGATCTCAGAGCTCAGGAGACCGTGCATATATTGCACTACGTCCTGTAGAACGATATATGACTTTCAACCGTTCTTTGATGCGAATAACAAGTTTTTTATGTGAGAGTGTTTCAGGGGCGAATGTTTTGTTATCAGTTTCACCAAATGCGCATTTTAATCAGTGTTCATAATTAATTTTGGATAAGGCTTAAGGTAGAAGTCCAAGAATTTAAGAAAGCGTGTTAAGAATACGCTTGTCTTCACAGTACGTGTAACACAATGTTTAGCTGTTTTTGGCATGAAATAAATAAATACAATCAATACGAGTATTTGTGTCGAAAAATTGTCGAATTCCGCCACCGCATTGCAGTACTTTCTCTTTGGTACGTAAATAATAGTTTGGAGAGGAACTAAAAATAGTTTCGGGTGTTTTGTAAAACCTTTTTAGCAAAACAGTTTTCGTTACTGTGATTTAGTTTATCCGCTGATTAGGAAATTACTAATTGAGGTTTATACACCTCTAAAATATTTGTCATCTGGGAATATAATTACAATTACAATTATGAATACGACTTTTAACGAAACCCTTTTAGGAAATCAGTCAGTCGTTCCTAGTTCAGACCTATATCTTTAGTAATCGTGATGGAAATATATTAAATAATTTATAATTGGTTCTTGATTTAAGTACATATTTTGTAAGATTTTTTCAATTATACTAAATGAATTACATATTTCGGAATCTTAGTCTATTGATTTATGATACCAAGTATTAAAATACATAATTTTCGATTTCTGCTAGTGAAACAATGAAAAATGATTAGAAAGGAAAAATTGATTTGCTGGAATCAAAAATGAAATTGTAAATATATACCTTTGCAAAGTGCCAGTATTAATTTTTGTGGTACCAAATATGTGATTCTTCACTTATATTGGCATGTTTGCAAATGATATTCTAAATTTAAAGCATTCTGCGTAACCTCCTGTTACGGGAATATTGCATTAGCAGTATTATTTTTGAGCTACTATTGTTCTGATAAGTAAACAATGTTCTTATCATCACATGGTATACATTATTCCTTCCATTTCAATCCCCAAATATATGGTTCAAGGACATTTCGAGGAAGGACTTTAAGACGCTTTCAAATTCGCATCTCCACTAGCTCGTCGTGCCAGCTAAGTTGTCCTTTTAATATCATGCCCCATGTGTAAATGCGCCGGTCACAGCTGTGGATGCACTCTGATTACCATATTTTATTGAACGGTTCTTCGCCTTCATCTAATTTACGTCCCAACTGCGTCATCAATATGCATGCGCAATTTACTGCATCTCAGTAGAGGATGTCTTTTAATTTGGAGTAAATATTAAAGGTTCAATATGGCGCGCGTCCAGTATCCTCTTGATTTATGTATTGCAGCCTCCCTTAGGACCGTACGAACTTATCACACTCACAGCTGACATGTTCCATGTATCGCTATTGCTGCACTGTTGCATTCATTTACTGTCTGTGATCGATTTTAATTGTGAATAGTTTCTATGCTCGCCGGGGCGTATCATGTAATAATTTCATGTTCAACAGCATAGCACACCAGGCTTTTTGAAATAGTTCTTCTTGATACTGAACGTGGTATTAAGTTTATACGCGTCAATGATAAGATTCGGATGATAATTTGAACTAAAGCGTAGCTGCTCACAGGGAAATTCAGATGTGAGTAAATGTACGAATTACTCCGAAAATTATATTAAAGTATACATAAGTGATACACACTAGATACATTTTCAAATTAATTGATAAAAATTAAAACTTAAGCAGTTAAGAACAATAGCTGTTTATTTTTTTAAAAAATAACAGGTGTTCTTATTTTTCATCTATTCGAGTTAACTGAATTCCAGTCCTACACGCAACAGAGACATCAGCGGTATAATATACATTTTGATTTTGAGACAAGATAGGAAGGAGAACAAGAAAAGAATTATGATTTGTAATCAACGGATTTGTTTGGTTACAAATATAAAGTTTTTTATGCTATCTACCCCAAATACACTAAAAAAAATACATATTCTACTACGGCCTGCAGTTGCAAAATGTTGCTGAACAAAACCACACAAAATGGTTATCCCAAAAGCAGCACACATACAGCTGAAGATCAACAAGTAAATACTCACGTATGACATTGCAATAAATTAAATATTTTCATAATATCAATCTCCACGAATTTTGTAATAACGCAATACAGTATATACACAGAAAAATATTTCTTTACATAACCAATAATATTTTAAAAAATTCCGTTCTGAAACGCAATACGTGAGTAGCAAATATTTAATGGTGGGCGGCCTCTTCCTTGCAGCCTTTCTGTTGCCTGAATGTATTGCAAGAAGTGCCGCTTTGAGTATGATAATTGCTGGCATGTGCCATAGGCGGAATAACACAATTAAATATTTTCATTTTCAGTCAAAATCGAAACTCTTTCATTGTCTTTGGATTTTTCTTTAATTCCTGGGTATCACAAAAGTACAAGCACTTATCATAGGGCAGGATGCTACATATTTTTCATTCAACTTCTGCGAGCTTTGAATATTAGTTACACAGATAGGTGACATATAAATTACGACTAACTTTTGAAGTTATGACCAAACGGTCAATAAATGTAAATATCAACTCAGAAACTACGAAATATAAATTTTGTATTTTTTCCTGAAATGCGATAATGCATGACAATGCGCATCACCCAATGAAGCAAATGGATGTATTATAATTTCTTATAATCTTCAAATATATTAAATATATAAAAATCTTACCTTGAGTTTAACAGACTAATAAGAAGTAAATTTTACTTTTTAGCAATCAGAAAGCAGAAATATCCTTTTACAATGTGGGCGTTTGAAGTTGTTAAATTGCTCCATATAAGTAACAAACGACCGTAATTATTTATCATTTACGCAAGTCCCGCGCTCGGTGCACTTGGTGTATTTCCGTGGTACACGGAAAGCCCGCGACTCTAAAAGACGGCCCCGCAAACGCGCAAGAATCCTCCGCAACCAAACATACATCAGCGTCACGAGACGGCGCGCCACCCGAAATCGCAGAGGGTGTGGCCGGGCCTTTCGCGTGCCGCTCTTTCTGCGCTCGGGCCCGCAACGAACGGCTCGAGAGTCGCGCAGACCCGCGTGGCGGGAGGCGGGGCGGGAGGGGGGCAGCGCATGCTTTGTGGCCCTTATGACGGTCACGGCCTGACTACGCCGCCACGCGCGCAGCCGTGATTTAAGCGTGGACTCGATTTTACAAAGGCCCCAGGCCAGGCGTAGCGCCCGCGACGCCGCCAGCAAATCTCCGTCCCGGACGCGACCGGCGCCGGCGCGGGCGGCTCTGGGCGCCGCGGGGATCCGAATGGTGCTCGCCCGCGCCGCCACCCCGCGCGCCCGCCCTCGGATCGGCTGAAGACGCCTTGGCGGGGCCGGCGCCAGCCGGTGTACGCGTTCCGCTTTTTTTGCCGGATCCTGCTCTTGCCGTTTGTCGTTTTAGTCGAATCATCTTATCATCACTGCACTCCACGCGATGAAGACTGTGATTCACTGGCTTTGCATTGCCCGTGACCAGGCTTTAACGATCGCTCCACCCATGTGTTTTCAGCCCTTTCCTCCTACATTCCCTACCTGTCTAACTAGCCGCTATTTCATAATGTCTACGGAGACAAACATTCTGGACAAAAAGCTGGGACTCTTAATCCATCTCGAACGATTCAGAGTTTCCATCTTCATTCGCCACCAAACTTCGCAGTCATACCTGCGATGCCGCCCACCACCATTGCTTAGCGCGCCGGGGAAACAAAACGCCGGGGAAACGACCTTCGGCAGTACGGCGCGCCCGTGTACTCGGAGTGGTTGTCCCTGCTTAACTCCTCTTCCACCTCCTCCCCCTCATCCTCCTCTGCTGGCGCTGCTCCTCGTGCGGGGCTCGTTGGCGACGGCAATCTGCGCGCCAGCCGGCGCCGTGCCGCGTGTTCTTCGGCGGGCGGGGGTTCTCCGCGCGCGCGGGCGGTGGGCGCGGGCGGGGTCGTTCGCGTGCGGGCGCGTGCAGGTGGGCGTGCGGTCGCCCGCGCGATGACGGCCTATCCTTCAAGGGCCGCAGACATCTTGTAATGAGTGCCACACACGGGGCGCCGCCGCTACCGCCGCTGCCGGCGAGATGGATGAGGACCGGTCGCACAATGAGTACCTGCGCACACGCCGCCCCGCCGCCGCCGCCGCATGCGTCACGCGTGGGCGTGGGTGGCCGCGACGCGCCCAAGACGCCGCCCGCACGCACGCAACGCTCGGCGACGCGACGGGTGCCTGCGGCGACGGCGGCGGCGGCGGTCGAGGCGACGACGCGCGCGCGGCAGCTCACGACGCCCGGACGAATCCCACCTGGCGCCGCGGTGAGCGTTCGCACACGGAAGCACGGCACGAGGGACGATAAGTGGCGCCGAAAAAATCCAGTTTTGCGTCCTTGAGCTCATTTCCTAAGTGTCCTAACTCCTTGAGACGCAGTATTTCCCAAGGGACGACATTTACGCTGAAACTTACATCTCAAGGCAAATGATTTCCACTGTTTCAGACAGAAGAAACGCAATTGTTTACCACAATATTTGGTAGCCTGATGGAGAAGCATCTTAGGAATTGATTCATTCGAGAACTAGACAAAAAACGAAAATGGAAGTATATCATTTAGAAAATAAGCTCATTTTTTAACACCCAAACACGATGTTTAATGCGAAAAAATTACATACAAAACTAGTATTTTCTCGAATTTGTGTAGTGTTTGGATATCCATGTAAATTGCGAATTTATTAACCGCAACTAGTCGTAGGGTTTTGTAAATGCAGAGCTAGTTTCGTGTTCATCCGAAGCGAAGATTACCCTCACGAAAGATGTTTTCGATAATACTGCGGCATAGTTTTGAGAAAACTTATTGCAATGTCGATTACTAAAAAACAAACATTTATGAACGGATCTTTCGAAATTGCATCAGATTTCAGACGCTTTTAAAATAGCATAGTACTGTAGATGTTTTAATTGCGATATACAAAACTGGCTTCCTCGAACGTTTAAATGTAGCGACATTCATCAGAAAACCCGATCCCGGTATCCCAGCTCGACATAAAAGAAACATTTCTTCTATAAATGGAAAAAGAAGTCTCTACTACATGAATGGTGTCAATTCATGAAATATCCAAGCCGGCTATACTCGTCATCGTTCCATTCTTGACAGATGCCGAACGTTCGTATAGGAGGATCATCGAAAATCATTCAAAATGGAGCAAACTACGATAAGTACAATAAAAGAAAATGAAGTTAGCAACTTAAAAAATGTGGACATGCATATTTATCTCGAATAAAAAGGAATGCCCAGCATTATAATATATTTACCCTTGATATTCATTACGCTCTACACTAGTCCTAGAATTTCCAAAATATCGGCACATTTCTTTCTTATTCACGCAGAGATATACAATTTTTTAAAAGTCTTTATTTCGTAGATTCTGATATCTATTGGCATTACTTCCTAAACAAGTTAAAATTATTTCGCAATAAGCTCTTTGTCTATTAGGAAGATAGCAGGGATGGAAAACTTTCAAAATTGTGTACAAACATTTTCAGGTGGTTGATGATACTTATAAACAAAAGTATCGAAAAAAGAATTAATCAACGGATTATCGTTTGTCCTTGTAGTAGATCGTGGAGGCAGAGACGCACTTATGTGAAGTGGCTAAGTCAGCGGAAGCACTTTTTTCGCACGACTACTAGCAGGGACAAATCAAATGGTTTTTCTTAACCCTTCTCCATTCTATCCGATATTTGGTTCTACGACTTTCACGTCCCATTTCAATTTCATTTCGTATTCTTCATCCAGTAAAAAGTGCATTTTTTACTTTTTCGCCGTACTACATGCTCACGTAGAAAGTAGAAAGTATTGTAATGCTGTGACAAAAAACAGTGATTATTCGATCGGAAAATTCATACTGTAAGGCCTTGGTATCAAAAGTGTATAAATCCGGTTATTATTTGTAGCAAATTACTTCCTCTAGCACATTGTGTTGTCAGAGTCCATGTTTGCGGGTCTTTGATACAGACAAATTGGTTGGTGTCAAAACGTCTGTTGGCCCGTCCCTCTGTCTATGGTCAACCTTAGCTCGTAAACCGTTCGATTTTCTCGAAAATTAATGATTCCGATCTATCTGGCCGACCTCAAGACTCTGTGAGTATGAAACGGAAATTTTTATTTTTATGGATACTTTACAGAAAGTCTCATCAATATTTACGTAAATAAAAGGTGCCCGGTATCGTTTCGTTTTCGTTGAACACTGAATTTTTCGAAAGAGCATAAATTTCAAAATTATTTTGGTGTCTTTCTAAAACTATAATATTGAATATAGAGATTTTGTAAAGGAAATGTGTTCTTCAAACGCACATATTTAACTACATATAAGGAAATGTGTATGTATTCTTTCCATTATACATTTTCTTTATGTCTCTTCTAATGTGTCTCATCTCTCTCTTTTTATTTCTCTTTCTTTCTATTTTCTCTTTTTTCTGTTTCTTTCTTTCTCTTTTTTCCCTCTTTCTCTATTTTCCCTTCATTTTTCTGATGTAAACTATCTGGTTCTCATATTCAGGTAAATAATACTGAAAATGGATATGAAGTGAAGTTTAAAATAAACAGACACATATACTTCTTAATATTTGTATTGAATAGAGTAAAATATGCAATGTTTGGAACTATTTTACACGAGTTCTCAACAACGAAAAAAGGAATAGCGACTTGGTACTATGGAATTCTAATTATAAGTTCATGGAAATACAAGATGCTTTACAATATAAAATTGTGGAAGTTAAACAATTATTAAAATCCGCTAGTACACCCATTATCTTCAACGCAATCAAGTATACATTGGACTTCCCTTGACGCAATGGGCAAATTCTGAGATGATAGCCAGATTTCTATAGAGGCAGTAATGTAACTCACTTTTGCTGTGCGTAGTTTTCTAACAGATTGATTGATTTCTAGTGATCCCGGGCTGTCAATAGCTAGGTCATTAGCGCCATAAGTGTATTTGTGAGCTCGGAAGGTGGGCATGCTCTAAGCTCCCGACTGGTCTCCCGGCATGTGTGGGAGTGTGTTTGTGAGTGTGTTTGTAAGTGTGTGTAAGTAAAGGGTAGGATAGGATAAGGAATGGGAGGGAAAAAACGCGCGCGATCCGAAGCCCGTTTGGTAGGGTACTGCTCCGGCATTCGCCTAGTATCGATTGGAGAAAGCACGGAAAACTACCGATCAGCCAGCCGCTAGAATTCTCCCCCAGACAGTCAGAATGTGACCTAACTCTCTTGATAGTGTCGAAAATCGTGCTACTGTCGGGACTCAATCCCAGGACTTCTCTGTCAGAGGCACTTCAGTGACATCTATTGATGCCAAAAGCCACTTTTACCAGTAGATTTTCTTACTTTTTTGACGTAAGGAAATAAATAAAAATAAAACTTCGAGTAGGGAATAGAATCACATGTGGAACCTTGAAGTCTTAATCCTTCAACGAAAATGGATTTGACAGGTGTGATTCTATGAATTCAATAACCAAAAAAGTTACCGGTTTGTATAACGACCTTAGATCAGAAAAAAACGTAACGGCTATAGTATATAAATATATAAATATATATGAATATTGGTAAATAACAGTGTTGGGAGTAATGAAAGATATTTTTCCATGAATTTATGAAACTTTTAATCGTATTATAAATGTGTATTATGTATTAGTTATCTTAATAGTATGAAATAATTCTTTGGGAAAATTTTTATGAAATATTTCGTAAAAGGGATTATAGATAATAATGGAAATAAAGTAATATAAATCGCTAAATCTAGTGTGTATCATGAGAAATATTAAGTGTAGTCGTATATTTGAACAATAAATATTTGTAAATACGTTCCTGACGAATTGCAAAGAAATTTTGAATCAGTGATCAATTTAATTCTAATGAAAAATACTAGGAACATTTTATTTGAAAATCAGTTTACCGACAGTTCGCATGTACCGGATACGTTACGATATAATAGGAAAAATAATGCAGCAAATAATGAAAATAAGAAAATGAGATCAAAAAGAAAACAATGAATTATTTTTAAAACAATTTGCCAAACGAAAACTCCTTGAAAACACATTCGAAGAAAAGTAAAATATACAAATATATTATAGTATGACAGACGCTAATGACCATATTGTGAAGAAAAGCGTTATTGAAGACGCAAGAGAAGTCAAAACAATTACAGAGACGTTTATTCAAGATTTAAAAGGATGTTACAAAAACGAAGTAAGTTAATAGTTCTGACTCTTCTTCTCGCAATTGATGTTTACGAGAAAAAATCTGAATGAAAGATGAAACAGTTTAAAAGATGTGTTAGCAGTTAAAAATCAAAATAGCAGCTAGAAATGATGAAAAAGAAAATAGAAGATTGACTATGACTTCGAATTGAACTTTATATCAATTCATAAAATAATAAATTCCGTGGTGGTAGCAGATATGATAAAATAATGGTTATGAAAAGAGCACTGTAAACGACACGTACAAATCATTCCCACAACAAATTGAACGAAAATTACCGAATACAAATAAAGAACGGAACATGTAGTGAATGAAAAAGCTGTATAGTTCGCAAGTATTACAAAATTAATATCATTTATAGTTGATCACATGGTATTGAATAAAGGTGGAAGTCTGATACGCTTCCCTCATTTGTATAATTGTTTAAAAATATGCATTCAAATTCACTTTCCATCGAACCATTTATGTACTCCGAGTATTTCATAACTTACATAAGTAAAAAGTTCCTAATTTATTCATACATTGACATACAGGCCACATAACATATTCTACATTAAAATATAAAAACAAGACCTTTCAATAACAGGAATTCAGAGTCCTCCTACTTCTCAGACATCAGAAGTAAATACATACAAGTTCAATTCAACAGACTAAAATTTTCTTAATGGAAATCACGCGTCTTTCTGCTTTCCAGTCCTTTTTAGAAGCCATTGTTATTGTTCCCTAGATCCTTGGTTAAGAGTGTCAAATTATTCGTTCAAGAAATACAAAATTCTGAACATTAGAACTTATCAAATAATATATTACTGAACATATGAATAGTCCGTTCCGATGAACAAAACATAATAAAACACCGGGGTATTTAACTCTAGCCTTTTCTTTAATTATTACGTTTTTTACTAAATATTTCACGACAACTAGTATTTTCAAAGAAAATGAAATTATTTCATTAAATGATTTAAATAGTCAGTTTTGAACATAATATTTAATCTATAAAATCTCTACTACCCATTTTTGTGAAAAGCTATGAACGTTTAGGCTTGAGCATAGTTTAGAGACAGATGGATAACAGATTGAAAAGAAAACTCTTTTGATATGAAGTATCCACGAAATTTTCAGAAGTTTTCGAATTAATTTTCCGGAAATTAATTTACGACGTGTAGAAGCAAGGAAAACTCACGTTTTAGTATCGATCACAGACCCATAACATTTCAGTATGAGGTCTTTTGTTGTCAAAAATCGGCTTTTGCCCCTGTAGCGTTACATTATTTTGTGTTTCTACGAAGCAGATATGAAAATGTTTAATGAGTGATTACAATGAAAGTAGAACTGGGAACATGTTTTGCTTTGGAATATATAATATTTTTCAGAAATATTGACTTGCCAGAAAGTTCAAGGCGTAAGAACTAAGATCAATACACCGTAGCTCAACATAGTCGAAAAGATAGGGAACAGAGTTGAAACGATTCACCCGTGGTTATCGTACTGCAGATTTAATCAGGTTACGTAAAAAAACAGTTAAAAACTGCTAAGAGGAGACGTGAATACTGTGCACGTTATCCTAATACTGGAATATCTACCCTAAACTATATACAGATTCAATTCTGAATACAGAAAAATGAACGTTATTGACAAGAATTGTTAACAAAATATTTGCACCGACGTATAAATTCTATTTTCAAAGGCTAATCAACTATAGATTTCGGTTCTTATTCCACATTATGTTCTTTAAAAAAGAGTATACTTCTCCCCCGACAACATGGAGAACGATAATTTAAATAAGTATATTTTGCACTGAACTGTAGAAGACGCACAGATAATGCAGTTACATTTATCATTTGTCAATGGGGATGCTAAAGAAAGTCTTTGAACTGGAAATGACAATGGCCATGTACCATTTTCATAAAATAGATATAATGCTCTAAAATGGTGGCATTTTTCATATTAAATATGCATCGTTGCAATCTTTTACTTTTGTCTCTAAATTGTCCAACATTGGGTATGCTTGCTTGGAACCCCCTGAAAAAACCGTTCTGGTTTTAAAATAGTCATTGTAATGTTATATAACTTTCATTTTTAAGAGAACTCTTGACGTTTTTGTCTAATTTTTTCGCCGATTTTGCGGAAATTTACTAGTTCTGTGTTAATAAGGCGAAAATGTTATTAGTTAAAAATCGTGATGATCACCAAGGGGAAATGTTCGAAATCTAGACGACTTGTTATGAAATGAGAGGATAAAGGAGTGTGAAAAAATAAAATCTACATTTTTAAATGTGAAATGCAAATTAAAATTGTTTTATTGCTAATAATTTTGGGCATAGGAAAGTTCTTTTTTGTACGCCGAAAATTTATTTGATGCGTTAAATATATGGGAAGAATGAAATTACGGAAATATTTTCTTTTGCATCACTGTTTTTGTAGGTGTAGGAGCTATGTTGACTTACACATACTAAAGAAGTTAAATAAAGAAAAGGTTATTAGTCAACTATCTAAGTTGAATTCTGTTTTTGTTTTCTTACGTTATTTTATCTTAAAAATATTTCACGAAATTCAAAAACATTATTTTGAGAATACAAGTACCTACACGACTACACTTGGGCAAAATATTATATCCACTCCACTCATAGTTGTTTCCGGAATAAAAGGCTATATTTGTTTCACGCACTGAAAGTAATTGTTTTGTATGGTGGAAAACTGGCAAAAACTCAGAAACTAGAAAAAAATCGAATTGTTGCAATCGATTATAAAACAAAACATTCACTCTACAGAATGAAAACGAACTCAAATGATGCAGTTTAAATGTAAAAGTAGTTTCATTAATTGTCTGTTCAGCTTGCACAGCATGAATACGCTCTAAACGAATCTTGGAATAGATTTTGAAGTTTGTAGCTACGCGTATGAGGGAAATTTACAAATTTAAAATCGGTGAACATTTCAACTACGTGTCAGAATCGCACATCATTGTTCACGCGAAGGAAAAAGTTCTTAATATAATGTGTTTCCTGAATTTCGATTAGGTTTATCAAATACATTGATTCGTAATTTTTGAAGATTATTTTCTCCTTCTTACTCGTAGAACTACGATAAACACTGGATTTTTAAATATCTTTCATTGTTGTCAAGAAAATAACTTTCTTTCTCGCAGATCATTTGGCATCTGTTGTCTTACTTGACTTTTCCGGAAAACCTTTTAACTCACGCACTCAGTCCCTAAATGTATTTCTCTCGTTAGTCAATAATAAAGAGACTTGCCAGTTTGTCCTTTACAATATTACGTTCACGAGAAAGTTTTATTTTCAAGAGATTATCACATTAAGAATTTTGTCAGAAATTCTGCTCCATGAGCAAGATGATTTTACAGACATCGAACGGCTAAGAATTCTGTGAGATATTCTGGTGATAGACATTTGCCCATTTAATTGTTATTTATTATTGGCTTTGAATTTTTGCATTTTTCACCGACGTGTTTGTGTATTATATATCAGGATTAGTCAATAAATATCTTCACTGATGATTTATAATTGATATCAGTACAAAATTTCCAATGAGACCATTCTTCAATATAGACACTTAATGGATGCTTACTCGGTCCATCAACGCACCAGATTTCTGATATTCTCAGAAAAAAGTTTTCGATTCTGCTGCAATTTATGCACTGTTTTCTTACCTGAAGGTCGAAGGCAATTCGTCGGCCTCTTAAAGGATCTTGAAATGGGCCAACCGGATAGTATTTAGAAGAGAACAGGTTGGAACATTGTCAGGGATGTTCTGACCTCAAAATTCACATTTTTAAGAGCTTGGACGACGGTACATGGTTGTACGTTGCCTTGCAACAAAAGAATGTCTTTCGATAATTCATCTCGGTGTTCTCATAAGCATAACCTGACTACCGTTCCTATGGTTTGCCATTTCATCAATAGGCACTCATCTTTCTTAAAATTAGAATCAGTAGTTGATGAGGCTGGACATATTGCTCTTTCCTCATCCTGCGTTCATGTTTAACTGCTTTTTAATAGTTCAATTCACAAATAAACTTTTCCACAAGGATAAGTATTGTGGTCTCATTAAGTATAGTCTTTAAATGACTTACGCTTCTGGTACACATCCATTAAACAAAAAACAAATAATAAAGATTTCAAAATTCTGTTTTCATTTCGAGCAAACGAAGAGTGCTGCAGCCTTGAAACTATCCATAAGCGTTTCTTCTTAAGGCCGACAAGTAAACAAAGCTGTACAGGTAATATAGAGATGATTACAACGAAAGAGTACATACTTATTGACTTATATATTGTGAAGGAATTAGGGTCCATATTTATAGATTGGCAAATTTTGTAGCCATAATTTATTTTATAACCATAATGTGCAACGGTTACGGGGAGATTGTTTTCCCCATCGTCAGGCTATAAAATTGATGGTTAAAATGAATAGTAAAAAAATTAAGATTATTTACAATACAATAGAGAAATTATAACAGGTGAGACCTTACCAGTCATATGAGAGCTCACAAATAAATATTTGATTATATATATCCTCCTTTTCCTACTTGGCGCGTCTACCCGTGTATGGGCCATGGCCTACCAGTGACATCCCGGCCACGCGGCCATGGGTTAAGGATTTCCGTGTGGTTAGCACGAAGACATCCAAACGCCGTATTCTTGTCATCTCAACCTGAGAAGTCAGTTTTCCCATGTCGTCACACAACAACATATACGGGGAAATTGCAAGGAAAACGCACATTGTAATCTTGCCTGATCGGGAAATGAACCCGGAGTTGCGTAATGAAAAGCGAGCACGCCTTTATTAAATTATAATAGTTATTGAATACCATAGAATTACCATTATTAAATTATAATTATTTGCTAACAGAAGAGGTGTACAGTTTTAATACCCCGGTTCGCATATTTTGTCGAAATTCAATTGATATTTATGAAATGCTTGGGAATTTTTATGCACTTGGTAATCATGTGTTTCCACATATAAACAACTGTATGCTTTTATATAAGTGAGAAAAATAATCACTTACCTCAACTGTGACCGGTGTCTTATCTTTCGTGATGTCCAGAGTGGATTTAATTCGTCACGCCAATCCCATTGGCTGATGAGCCTGGAACAGTGAAGAGTGAAAATTACATCTCCAAATTACCTTCTAAGCGATGAATGGAAGAGTATCCAAAATGTTTCATATTTTAAAAAGAAATATATTACATGTTTCTTGGTCATCACTAAGGTTGGAAGGCAACGTCGAAAATACTTTATAATCAGACATTTAAAGCATATGTGTACAGTGGGCATCCAGCCAATCCACTGACCATATGGTAAATATGTAACTTCTTTCTTAGATATAAATCTACTACCGCAGCACTGCTTTCTAGCGATATTGCTAATAGCTATGTAATATTATAATATGACAATTTCTCTCATATACTTCAATTACCATTTGAAAAATTCTTAAACAAACGAAGCGTGAGAAAAATATATATATTAAACGAAAACAGATTTCTGCCATTGAATTTAGGGTATCCACGTTTAACATAAATGTACCAACGATGCACGTATGCGTATTTGAGACGTAAATAAAATTATTAGTATATTAACGCGAACAAACTGCGGCCGACATCGCCTTCTGTTATCACTAAGGCGTTACAACAATGCGTTGCAACATGCAAAACTGATCGCTCATTCATATAGGATACAACATTTTGCAAATTAGCATTGTTGATACTACAGCAGAGAAAATTAAAATGGATATAAAAATGTCATAATTAAATATAATATTGTTATATTCATCAAATCTACTTGTGTTTTACGCGCATTACTCTTCATTACCACATATTATTATGCAAAGCGAAATCATCTATACGTTTTCACATTTAACTCAATTAATGATCGCAATTTAAAATAGGTTTTAAATAAGTTATAAAAGATGGTTTTGTAAACGTATAACAAAAGCTCGAATGTAAGAAACGAACAAAAATATGAAACAATATACAAATTTTAACTTTATCTCATGTTATATTTTACGTGTTTCATTATTTTTTATTTTGGGGTATAGAAAAACCCCAGCAGCGCATAAGTGCAACTTCAACACACAAACATACTTAAGGGTTTATAAAATTCGTCACTTTATTTTCAGACGCCCCACAATCATACTAAACACCCAATAAACAGGGACACAAGATACATTGTTTACGGTAAGAAGTTGGTCGTATTGGAACTGTACCTGAACAAAAAATATTAGAGAGAGCTTGTCATGAAACTATCATAAAATCAGGTATAAATGACAAAGACTATTGAGTTCAGAAGTTTACTGGTTGTCAAATACGCCTTACTGCTGGTATTGATTGTTGTTTTGTTGCCACAGACGAGGACATGTAACACACTTCCAAAGGCAACAAGACAATATACAAAATTATAAGTAAATACCTTTTTGTCAGTTTTTGAAAAAAATATAAGAGAAACCTGTCCTTATACGAATGGAAATTTTAATCAGGAAATATGAAGCGTTTTCCGACACTAAACGTAGATTTAGAACATCCGAATCTTAAAAAACAGTCATTTCTTCTTGCCTGAATGATATTGCAATGTCAATGGATGAAAATGAAATGCCTATTGAAATACTTTTATATCTTCCGCAAGCTTTTGACGTCATTGACCATACCATTGCGTGCTAAAGCCAGACCATATAAAAATTATCTTCATGTGAAATTCGCGGTATTGCCCTAGATTGGTTAACTTCGCACCTTAAACGTCATTGAAAGAGTATAAATACCGTACTCTCGTGAAAAAATCATTATTTACACATCTTTATAATTCTTTGCCAATTGAGCAAGGGTACCGTAGAGGACAATTTTTGGCCATATCATCCTTCTTTTATACCTAAACGATATGCTTTCTTCCATTTGAAACGGAAGCACAATTCTCTTTGCTGATGACTCGAATATTGTTTGCAAAAAAAATATTACTATTTTATATATTTAGAATCGGTTTCGTAGTAAAAAAGGAAAATCTGTTTCAATTCAGTTTTGTATTTCAAACAGGCAATCGCATGGACCATTCAAAATGAATAAGCAATTGTCTCACATTAACGTTAGAACATTTCCGAGCCTTTCAATTCAGAACAACCTTAATTGTAATATCCATGTAAATGAAATAAAGGGAAAATAAAGTTCATTATGTCACTTATTCAGACATCTTCAAGTTATGGTGAGCCTTCATACAGCTAGCTACGTATATTTTGCTAATGCAAGTTCCAGTCTGAGATACGTCATAATATTATGGGGAAATATATCCTTTAGTACCCAGATTTAATAACTGCGGGAAATAAGCCAATGCCACGCGCGTAATTCCCGCAAGCCTATCTTCATTGAGCTTCAAATTATATCATTATATTTTCTCTTTATTAACGAATCTGCAGTTTTGGTCAAAACCTACTTAAATGAGGCAAAATATTTTCATATACTACAGATATTTTTAGTGACAACATACGTCGTACAATTTATATCCATCAGGTGTCACTATCAATAGCTGACTAAAAGCAATGAGGTAAAATAAATGTATCTTACTTTACAACTCTTTGCAAATGACAATTAAATAATTAAAATTGTAACCCATGTTTACGTGCTAAGTAAAACATATTTTGCTGATATTGCTTATACACAATTAGAGACTTTGTGGCCTCCAGGCGGGTGAAAAATGAGGTCCGGAGGCAGAAAATGTAGCTTTTCTGAAACGACGCACGTGAATGTAGACGATTGTTTTCTTTCTCGTCGTATACCGTAAGCTGTGTCTTAAGCAGTGACGCACTGTGACGCACTGTGACGCACAGTGACGCACTGAGTATAAGGAAAACGTCCTTACAACAGGTTTGAGACATTATGTATAAAACGTAATATGACTGCATTTTTCAATCAAAAGCAAAACTGTTGCATTTCAAGACATCAGTTAATATGATGTGATTTAGTATTTAGGGTGAAGTATAGACTATTGTATTGAATGGTTTCAGCTTAGGGGGACTGTATTATACATTATTTCATTATCAAATTTCGTAAGTACCTTTTTTTCGATTTTATAGATAGCGTACCTTCGCAAACTCAAATCAGATCATAATACTTTATTGTGACAATAATGCTTAATTGTGATCAGATATGATTGTAATTATTAATTATTGAATACACACCTATTCTATAGTTTGAAACAATTAAGTCAGGGACATTTTGCTTTTTTCTGAGTTCTATTATAATTATTTCTAGTTTTATCATATAGATTGAAATTTATTCATGACATGCCTACTACTCGTTCCACATCTCTAACTCTCTGCACATTCAAAGACAACCTTTTGAAAGCCTTCAAACGTATAAACAATAATTTATATCAACATATCTAAGGGCAGGAATATGTCATTCACACAGACAGTTAATTACAAGTTGGAACAACAGCGAACCTTCCCAACCATGCACTCGTTACTGCACACAACATACAGGCACCACAACTAGTCATAAATCAATCACAAAATTAGAGTTTTAGGTTATTAATCACAATTTACTCGTCTAAGTGCCATAGCTCCCGTCTGTCATAAACAAATGTATGCGCAAGCAACACAAAGATGCTAGGAAGCACTTGAAAATAAAAACACGTAGAGCTGCGCTATCTACTTCTCGTAAAAACAAAGATTTTCCAACTGAGCTTCAAAAACATAACAATTCTACCAGCCATGGCCGCCATCTATTCTCCATTCTCAGTAGGAATCTAAGTAGGATTCTCAGGTTTCATCTGCTGATTTTTTTAAAACCGGACAGGAGATTTCCGGATGAGACTGCGGAGTTGGACACTCACACTAACCAATGGGAGCACATCAGCATAAGAAGGCACACAGACCTTAATTTCGGCAATCATTTTACGCCTTAACAACATATAAACACATTACAATGGGCCACCCAAAATATTAATAATTTGTCTCCTCTCTGCGATTCTGGTACAAGAGGAATAAAATATAACACTGTTTGAGATTCATTCCCCCTAAAAAAATCACTTCACCCGGCATGATCTCCACATGAACCCTGCTGGAAAATACATTCTCGGTAGTGAGCTGGCACGATACATCATGAATTCCGCTCCCATGTCGTCTCTTTTCCCAAACCCATCCTTTCACTTTACTTTCTCAAATTATCACCTCTATTTCGATCCTTCTTACCTTCTCCTCAGAACCTATTGCCGTTTCTCTCTTATCCAGAGCCAATTCCTCTCCACCTAATATCCTACGATGCTCACAACCTTCGTCTATGAACTGGGAGAAAATTGTGTAAATTTCTAACAATTGCAGACAGATGAAACAAAAGAAAATCGGTTTAGATCTTTGAAAAAGATTCACATTCTGCACCACAACGTACAATCACTTCCCAATAAAACTGGATTTATTGACTCTCCTCAAGGCAGGATTTAAATCAAATAAAAGTTCCTTGTTTTACGACGATTTGGTTATCTCGTAATAATGTAATAATTGTACAAAATCCGAACCTTTGTTTTTCAGACTATTATTGTAGAGAAATGCATCGAATTAACGTTTAAACGACAAGACTGTGTAATACATGACACCTACCATAGTTCTTTCCGCGCATGGGCGTCATTTCGCGTCGTTTGTGGCTCAACCTCCTAGCCATTATACAGCTACACTCTGTAGAAGTTGGGTCGCTCTTAATTCACTCAGCGATCAGTTTTGTTAAGATTATGTTAGTGTGTGACATGTAACAGTCTTTTTTGTGTTATAAATTTTTCATACAATTCAAAAATGTATTCGCGTTTTCAAATGGACGAAGAAATTTGAAATGAGCTTCTGAGACTTTCAGAAGGATTAGATGCAATTGTCAGCAATGTGACTCGGGAAGTAAAACTAAAGACTTTTATCGGATGACAATTATGAAGAGGACGATGTCGGTTTTGCCGATAACGACGACGATGAAAGATGTATGGTTTTTGATTTAGATGGCAGAAATTATATGTTGGTAATGAAAGATAATGAAACCATGCGGATAAATACCCCTTTTTCTAGACAATATTCAAAAACTCCAAAGAGGAACCTTGTCATCCACCTTTCTGGACCAAAAGGGAGAGCCAAAACCATGACCAAGCTGAGGAGGTTTTGATTTTTTGTGAAGAAATGATTGAGCACATTCTTGTTTACACTAAAAGAGATTGAAAGACTTAAGCATACTAGCTCCTATGTACAAAATAAAACAACTTAACTTGTGAAATACTGAGGTTATGTTAGTGAAAGCCTTCCTTGAACTATTGCTGATGGCTGGAGTTCTTAAGAACACAAACTTAAAAACAACAGCTATATTTTTATGCTAAAATTCAAGTGTGTGATGTCCGAAAATAGATACATATAGTCAAATATTGCGAGAACGAATTTTCCTAATTTAATTCCTTTATTTTAGATATTACAATAACTGTACGTACACGTAACACACTTATTCGAAGAATGCAATCGGTTAAAAACACAACTAGATGTGAAATTGCAACAGCTGGCTTAAGATACAAAGACCACGTAGCACAAATTATTACTATTACAAGAAATGCGAATATTGACACAATAAATGATACACGTATGTGTATATTATTTGCAAGTAAAATACAATTATTTATAGACTACTTGTTGCAGAAATCATAGTAAGTAAAATACTGTAGATACAAATGGCAAATATAATTATTTTTTGTAGCTGTGTAATTAAAATTATCATTCTGCATGCTCTGGTAGCAGTAATTTGATTTTTTCTCGAAAGGCACGAGAAGGTATTATAGCTCAAAACTATCGTTTATTTATCTTTACAAATAGTTTTTATAAGATGGGAGCGAATATTTTCTTATCAGTTCTTACCAAAACGCACGTTTCCATCTATTCAGAATTTAAATTCTATAAGGGGCAGGGTAGAAATCCAAGAATGTAAGAAAACGTGAACAGGAAACACTTCAATCCATTGTACATTACGAACAGATTTGAAGTGATTAGATAATTGAATCAGCATAAGAAGAAAGAGAACAAGTCAAAAATGCAAAATGTTTCCCTTATTTTGGAAAGTTGTTGTTTACGGCTAGGCAAATTGTACTGTGAAGAAAGTAATCACGTCAAAATAGTGTTTAGATTAACATTAGTGAATTCACACAGAAAAATTGGACAGGATAATAGAACATGTGTGAGTACTATTTAACGTTTCCTTCCTCCCTAAAAGTGGCAAGAAATGACTTGTTCCCTTTTTCCTCAGCCAGATTCAATTAGTTTTTTTCATGTTCCAGTGTTTTAACCATATCATAGACACCTCTCACATAGCCAGGGGTGTATAGTCTTCTTTCAATTCATTCGCTGACTGGAAATTGTAAAAATTGTTGTTTTAAGTTGTTTTTTTTAATTTCGTGGTTTGCAATAAACCACGAAAGATAGACACCCCTCTCACGTCCCCTCTCATACCCCACCACCATAGATATCCTTCTCATGTCCAAAGGACACATAGTATTTTTTTGCCCGTTTTAAAATTAAAAATATAGAAAATGTGTTTGTATTTTCCCTGAGTTCTTGAGCTTTTAAAATTATTTTTATTGATGATCTTCAGAAAGGGAAGTAATGTTCATTTTACCAGCGATATTTAATGCATCCTTTAACATTTTTGATGTATAATTTTAAAAGTTTATGTATGCCTTTAGCTGGTAATACTTGTGGGTAATGACACCCGATCTCGTTCAGGTTTTTCGTCCAGATTCTCTTATTCATTCCGCAAATGTTGAGATGGAACCTTGTTTTGCTTCTGGACACAAATGTAGGTTTCATATGCGCTAAGGTTTTGATCTGTCTTTGTGCCTGTTGGTGTAGAACTATTGCACGAACAAAGGTATTGGTTTCTATTTTGGTATCAACACAGTAATATCAAATCTATAGTTTGTTTACTGATGCAAATAAGTACAATTACTATTGATTTAAAATGTAAAATGTTCATACTTTTCCAGGAAGCTTTGTTGTTACTTTTTTACTTTCTCGCGTACTTCTTACGGAGTATAGAAAAGAAATTGCAATGTTAGAGAAACATTTTTATTCAGAAATCAGCTTATTTTGGAGGCTCTTGATGCCAAAAAATATGGAAAATTTTTAATCATACTTGTAGTATCATCTTTCTGCATGTTGTTGGCAAAATCCCCGACTTGTGTGACCTTGATTCAAAAAAAGTGATTTACGACTGAACGTCTGTCCGTTCATCTGTGAACTTCTCTAGTGTTTACGCTAAAGGCTAGATTTTTACCAAAACTATTATCCAATTTATCTGGATTATTTCGTGATCCTCTTAAATTTAGAACATATTTGATTGTGATGGATTTGTTTACAGTTCACATCTCGACCAGGTTTTTCGATCAGTTTCCTTGATCCTTGAGCAAATACTGAGATGGCCCCTTGTTATGCTTGTAGACTTAAATGTAGCTTCACTATTTCACTATCTGTGTATGTTTTATTGGATTCTTTCGGAAATGTAGATGCTCAAATATTGTTTTCCATTTTATCCCGATAGTAAGTCGATTTCTTTAAAACATTAGAGATAATACCCTACATATGTAGCTAATTAGCTTTTGTAGATAGTTTTTATTATACAGGGGAGAATACTTTCATATAAATTATTGTCAAAAATGCACGTTTTTACATGTATTCACAATTTAAAATTCACAATTCAACTTAATATGAATATCAGAGCACATATCCTAGTGCCCTAAAACCATGTACATATTGAATGACTCTCCGTAGTACTAAGTTTGAAGCTTAAACGTTCATTTTTACTTTCCATTTCTGACACTTTTAAGCAATTAATGTATTCACAAATTTGGGAAACTACATTTGAGAGTGCATAATTCTCTCTTCCGCATTCATTATATTTCAATTCATATTTTTATTCATATTGATGTCATCGTCATAACTGACTATTTGACCAATGAAGGCAAGAAACTATGTTACCGTAAGGGAAAGAAACATATGATCTCCCTCAAGAAGTTCGTTCGTTACCAGCTTTTATTCAGAGTAAAAACTGAATCGAAGGATACAGCTATTGGATATACATGAAAAAGTATTTCAATTTATCAGTGAAACATAATTAGATCTACTCCCAAACAAAATTTATATTACCAAAACATTTCTAACACAATAAATTATCCTGAATTGTGACAAAAAACCTTGCGAGTCAATGAAACTAATACTAAACTTATATTTTGTATAATATTGTTTAATATTTCCTGTGTTATATGAAGGTATTAACATCCCAAGCTCACCATTGTAAAAGGAATACCAGATATGTTAATCTAATAAAGAATCTTTTATTCTATGCAATTTAATGATATATTGCATTATTTTGCTGCAAACGAAAACGACTTATTATTCTTTATTTTTATTCAAATTAATAAAAATGTGTTTTGCGTTTCTATAGAGGAACATATTATCAGATTTAATTGATTAATACATTTCATACAATGTGCCAGAAATGCGAAACGTAATTATGTTCGACTTGCTATTGACAGCGACACAATATTTCGATCGTTTCTTTTCCCTTTTGCACAGGAGTCGGTAATGTGACCGGGCGTGATTTGCATGCCTCGTGAGTGGCCGTTATCTTGCCAATACATTCCCACGAGAACGTGACCGATATTCCGATAAACATAAAGCCAACGTATTTCTCTGTGAAATGTCATGGATTTTTGGCGTCATTTGAATTTCCTTTTTACGTTAATTTCTGAATAGAAATTATCCCAACCATTACGCGATTGCTCTACATTGTTGTTCATTTCTAAAGAAAAATCGTGGTTTAATAAAGAGAGATTAAATAATATTAAAACGTACTTATATATCTTGGCAGAACATTGGAATTTGTTCATAAATATATTCATATAAACTATTGGATTTTTAATACAATATAATAAATATCCCACATATATTAAAGCCAATAAAATGTTTATTAAAATATTTCACATAAAAACACTGTGATACAAATTTCACTTAAGCACTATACAATAACTAGTTATGGCTAGTACTAAAAATGATTTCTAGTTACTGGTTTGGGATCATTTTTAAACTGTTTGTTGGGAATTTACAGAACTTTTTTGTTTTTACAATGTTTATGAAGTTTTGGGCGATGAAAGCAGTAAACTTAAATTAAATGAATTTTATATCTTGTTATTGTAAAATAGTTCAGTACCTTCATTAATAAATGAATCTATGTATCGAAATAAATAACTTCAATGCTAATAGCAGTATGTTTACTGATTTCATTATGGTGGCAAATTCTTCTTATGCGTGCATGGACTAAGGTGTAAGAGAACAGTTAAGTCAAAGCTGAATCTACAAGTAAAACTTTTTTAGGCTAGTTCACACATTGTCGCATATGGCGCTGCGAAAGACTTGTATTTCTTGGGCAAGATGATGAGGAATATGAAAACTGAGATGTCGCTTCATTCACACGTGATTTCTACGGTGTAAACGCGGACTACGTTTTAATGACAGTAGCTAAATAAATAAAGAAATTTGGAAAATATGAGTGGAGTGCTTTGTTAAAATGTATGGTAGACGTACTGATTCTTGTAAATGTTATCAAGCATCTTTGTTTTCCATTCCGATGCATGAAAATAAAAGAAATGTTCAGATGTGTCGCAGAAAAAACGTAAATGACACAACAAAGCATATTTGCGAAAAACCTTCAGCAGTGAACAGATTATGCGAAATGTGGTAAGAAAACAAAAAAAATCTTCTTACACTAATTTCACTCAGTAATTTTTACTAAAAATCTTATACAATCAATATTGTGAAATCGTACCAATTAAACTATTCATAACCCATACAATATCAATTAGAAACTAGAGGTGCTATAGAAAAGTATATACTTTCTCAAATTAATTTCCTAATCTTCTTAGTTTGTGCTTGCTTTCCGGTTTTGCCCCACCCTTTTCCCTGCAACTACGTACCGTCGCCTGTAACACATTTTTATCACGTTTTCACAATTTTTCGGCACTTTTATGGTAGAATTGAAATACGATTTCCAGAATATTACAGAAAAATGAAATCTGGTTTCTGAGAAAATATCGTTTGAGTCTTTGTGAAGATGCGCAATTTGAAGAACTTTTTGACTGCAAACTTTTAAGTTTTCCACAAACTTCATCAGAAAAAAAATAGCACTTGCACTCATAAATGCAATAATGTATAAAAACGCCGGTAAAGTAAATATTTCAAAAAATTACATTTGTATAATCTTTGAAAAAACATTAAAATTGCATCAAAATGGCCTTCATGACACGTGATTCTGTGCAAAAGGTGTTACTCGGTATTATTCGGTGACACGTATAAAAAGATTAAAGAAAATAATTGGAACTCTTTATGAGAAAATCTTGTTTTTAACATTGATGTTATTTCACTCAAAATAACAGACGACGACTAATATTTTAAAATAATTTATCTGACATTAATTAAGGAGCTAATTGTGAAGTATGTATTTTATTTCAAGAAAAGGTCTCTACCCTCAATAATGTCGTTGTAGGAACGGGTCCAAAGAGTTTTACTTTTGCAATTTCTGGAAATTATGAGTTTACTGTGAAAATGAGAGATGTTCCATCTTTATTAGTGTTTCATTCTGTTTTAATTCAACAAATTTAAAGAAAGATTAGTAATATTTTTTAGAAAATGTTGAATACTGCCTTTAGGGCTCTGTTTGAAGAACCAAAATTCAAAGAATTATTTCCAAATTCGCAGGGTTTTGAGTCGTGACAGATCGATCGGTAAATATTCATTTAGAAAAAATCCTGCGAAATGTTTGGACGTTTTTCACAGATGGACGGATGAACGATCGGGCAGACACACGGATATACATACAAACGTACGAACGGACAGAACCAGCCTGACAGTGACAGATACAGTCAGTCAGTCAGACGGACGAACAGAAGAATTTTACAAACCAAACACAATTTCGCCTTCGGACATTTCAAATACTGTTTTTTTCGCTGGAAACTGGAAATCAATTTTACGCAGCACTAGATAACTTTCTCTGTAATACGTTGCATTATTCTATTTATACGTGCAAAGGATATGGACAGAGCACAAAATTCTAGAATACAATGATGAATAGTTTAATGGATTTAAAAAAAAACAAGTTTGGTCGAGGAGTGTGCATTCGCAAAACTATATTAAGTAATGACTGTAGTAAATTTACTGACAAAAGAATTAAAGATAACTTTGTGATATTTTACACATTCCTTATACACAGAGGGTATTACAGATGGTTTCCAAAATGCAATTCTGCGATAAAATTAAAAAAATACCCTAGTAAATATTATTTTATTTCGTGTATCTTTATCTTTTGTAATTTTCCTTTAAAAGAATATACAGTATTTGTAGATTTTAAATATGGTTATTTAAATTATTTGTAAATATGGTTAATCCAGATTGTACAAGGCACTTCACTAAAAGAACCTCTCTCACAGCCACTTTTATAGTCTTCATAGATACATTTTTATGAGCTGATCATATCATGTTTTTATAGTAATTGAACCTTGAAGGTACATTAGTGAAATTTGTGATCTCACATAACATAACTTCGGCAGTTTGGCGCTTTTGCCAATGACAAGCTGCCCATAAATCATTTTAATATTAACACAATACAATTCATTCGATCGCTGGGGAAGTAGATACATTCTACTAATTAGATACGGTAAATTAAAAATGTCTGGTATTTTGATACCAGACAACATAATTAATTTACCGTATTTAAATAATAGTGTACAATTTTGTTTCCTTTCCCAAAGTATTCAATGTTAATGATGAATTAAAAAGTATATATTTACATTATGAACATGATAATACGAACTCTAACGCCCAAATCTTTTGCATATTTGTAAATCTAGATGGCTTTCACCGTTTTTCCTGTGTTTTAAACTATTTGTATAAATTCCTTAGAGAAAATATATATCGAATTTCTCTATTATTCTTTTCTAATTCATTGACAATGCACTCTACCTATCTCTCAAACTACTTAGTTAATTGTAATGTTTTTCCTTGTCAAGAGTAACAGAAGACACTTCGACATTTTTTAAGTGAAATGGATCATTAACACTGGGCTGTAGAAGCCACAAATCAGATTCTGCATGTCTGCTGTGTCAATATGACAATTATTCTTCCACACATTTCTTGAACATTCGGTTCGAAACGCTGGTCGTTTTGAACAATATGACAAAGGGCACATTCATCAAGTAAATAAACGCACAAGCTCGAAGTTCGACGATGTAAATAGAAATGTGTGCCAACTTCGAGGAAAGGAAAATAAAGATTAAAACAAAAAAACGTTCGGCGTCTTCCGCTCTCAGCGAGATATTACTTACTATAATACAGACAATAAACGATGATAAAACTGACTGTTCAAGAGACAGAAGGTGAGCGCACATGTTATATATAAATAATCAGTTTCCGATGCCATAACCTGATTCTAAGAAAAATTCAATTTAAGAAGAAAAGATAATGGCAAATGTAAACGTACTTTTTTGTTGCAAAACCGATTCAAAATCATGAATCACCATGAGAAATTGTTCAATAAAATGGCAGCCTTCAAAGCTTCATCTATTGTTTAACAGCCAAAAAAGTTAAAAACTGTGAGACGTACTATTGTAAGAAGAGCGATGTGTGCACGGTTTCTTGAGCTCTGGAAAGTCTGTCCTAACCCATATGCATATTAAATTTAATTAAGAATACAGGTAGCGAAATACGTTTTGCGCAAGTATTGATACGATCTCTCGGGTTATAAAAACTACGTGGAGAGGCGAATCCGGCACAGATTTCGCTTATATCCCTAGTGCCGTAAGTGACGAAATGGACTTAATTTTGCTATAAAATGGAAACGATTATTTGATATTATTGTGCAGATAATATCTCTGCACATTCTAAATATCTGCCTATTACATTTAAAGTATTCTTTTTAAGTATACTAGAAGAAATTATTAACAATTTTTATGCTGAAGGTAGTAAGATCGCAATACTCCTGAATATGAAGAAAAATCAAACAAGGAAATATATGCATATTGAGGAGTTGAAAATGGTATGTACTATGTTGTATATACAGTGTATATGATGTATGTATATACACCGGCGAGTGGAGTTTTCTTGACAGACCAATTCACATTATTACTAAAGATAGACATAATAAAACATTTTGTCTTTTTCAAAGACAATGTTTATCTTTAATAATAATTGTTTCAATTGGACGCTCAAGAAAGATCGTGTGGCCAAGTATCTTATGACAAAATGAATAAAAGGTCACAGGCGCTGTTTATATCCAGAAATTAAGGTTGTAAAGTCGTTATAATGTTGGTCAGGATTTTCTCTAATCGTAGAGACAAAAATAACAATATGAATTTAATAATTGAATTCGAATGACTTCTTATTTCAACCTAAATCTCCGGGCTACAGCGGGCATTAATAAATAAAATTATAAAACTCTTATCATTGTTACTCCATGTGAAATTTACACCAGTCAAACGTGGATAGTCACTATCTCAATTGTTAAAAATTTTCCCATAACATTGGATTTAAAGGATTTTTGGTATCTCTGACGGCGGTCACATTACCAATGAAAAGATTTAATACTAATTCAACTTTCTAAATATATCGAATAATGTCACTCTCGATTACTACATACACGTTCTACGTATGACATTACAGACGCTAGAAAATACGTACACGATAAAATGTCTTCTATATCATACAAACTGGCGCCAGTGTTACAAACTCCCTCTCGAAAATGCAGAAAATGCTGTACAAGCGATTTAGAAAATGTTTGCTTTGGATAGGATAATGTAATAGAAATGATGGATTCTGAGGAAACATTGAAACATAGTTTTTCCCATAGTTTCTTTTTTAATATTATCAATACTTATATCCTGGTATTCGTCTCTTCGTAATTTAGAACGATACAAAAATGTGTACTTCAATTTAAAATCTCAAAGATGTGTCAATATCTGAAAACTTTTTAAAAGTTACAAACGAGGAAACGAAATTTGTTTTTCCCCTTATTTACAACTTGGCGCAAAAGCATTCCGATACCTCAAACGACTTCGAATATATTTGCTGTGAGAAACGTAGGTGGCCCACTCTGTATTTATTTGGAAATTGCGTGATGATTATCTGCCGCTTTGAGAAACCTTGTATATCCGGGTCGATTGTAGTCATTGGTGTATGTATCAAGGTATCAATCAGTAGAGAAATGAAATTAGTGCGGGCTCGCCCGTAAAACGTTTATCCGGACCCCCTTTAGACGAGTGTATAGCAAACAAAAATAGTGTTGTAACTTAAATAATACAAAATATTCACTAAAAATCGGCCCACTTCTACCTTGGCCTCGCGGGCCCTGCGGGCTCGAACGTTACGTCAATAGTATCAATGTAAATATTTTGCCCTGAAATTTATCTGTGTTAATTTTTACCCTAATTCATTAAGGTTTTAAAGAGAAAATTTAAGTCCTCTTGTATAGTACATCGCCTAATTAATGTGTAAAGACATGACAGTCGTATATATAGACATATTTGCAAACCGGGAACTATCGAAGTAAGTTAAATGATGTGTAATGGAAATGTAAAATTTGAACAAGAAATACTCGAACTTCAAATGTGTTTTTCCAGTGACGCATTATGCAAACACATGATACGAAAGTAATGTGAGTGATGGTAATTTTTGACGTAACATCAGTTAAAACGTTAAAAAAGTCAGAATATATTTTAATCATTTCAATCTTGATTCCTCGAGAATTCCGTGTTAGTTCTTACAATAACGACTAGGACGCCTGTGTACGTCTCACTAGATAAACAAGAGATGCACGTCGCCTCCCTTGCAGCACAACAGAGCATTTGCTTATATTTCATTTCAGAAAGCAAGTATTACTCTACAACGATAACAAGCGAACTGGACAGCGGTGAATTAAAGTCACGTGTCTACATCACTCGTAAAGGCCCCCTGTAACCTGAGTATCTCATCGTGACGGCTTTCAACAACAAACAGGAAAATAATCCTACACCGTGGACGTATTAGGACCGTGTATCCTGATTTCTCTCTGATGAAATTACGTAACCTGCGTAGCAGTATTCCATAAACCAGAACTCACAATAACAGAGAAATGACGCCGAACATCTGTTTGTTCCACAAACAAACAAAAAATGAAAATACAAGAGGCTTAAAAATTCCTTCCACAATTGAACAGTTTGTCTATAATTCTAACGCTCAGAATGATACTGGTGCTTACACTTCGTACAATTTACAAAACAACAGAAAGTTCTGTTTACAATTTTTGATGTTCCTAAAATCCTCCACAATTATGCGTATTTTTATAAGTTTTTCCCTTAATTCATTGGAATCATCATTTTACTATAATAAGTCAGTCACGTATGCTCTTAAAATTCGTACGAAAATGGTCATAATCTGTAACGAACTTCATATAAAGAAGATCCAAAATTTTTTTATTATCAGGGGCTAATTATTTTTAATTCATTTATTTTGAGTCGCTTGTTACATGTAGGTCACCAGAGACTTCTTGTCTTCAGATTACTCATATCACATTACATGAATATTAACATTTTGAAGAATTGTACAAGTATTAATATCCTCTTCAATATATTATAACACTAAAATGTTTGTAAACCGCCTTGAATTCAAATTATTAAACCCGAATATTAAAATATATATCTAAAAAACTAGATTAGTATAAGAGTCATTTTATGAATTCTGAGAAATCTATTTATTCAGGTCCATAACATAGAAAGGTTGTGGTGCTTTCTTTCATCACTAAAATCACGGCATTTCAGTTGATCATTAAAACCACAAAAATATATAGCCACTGACATACAGCCTAAAATAAACATGTTTTTTCTCAGATTTTACAAAATGTCACTTATACCATCTAGTTTTCACCCATTCATATGGTCTTTATGAAACCTATTTTTTATTGAGACATATATCTAGTTAATTATATGATCTTTGTGAGCTTGTAAACGTTGGATTTTTAACAAATGTGGAATTTCTAACCTCCTGTAATTTTCTAATGGTGTTTCTTTGTGAATTATACCACTGCTTTAGAATTTCAGTTTTTATATTCTTTTGAATTTCTACTCTAATTGATGTTCCCTCTGATGCCGAAAATTATGTCGACAAAGTAATATAGCTGCTTTTGTTGAACTTACTTTTTGGTAGTGCACTGAGAATCCCCTCTGATATTAGGTTAGCAGAGAAATAATTTCAATGCATGAAAATGTTTATTTAAAATTATTAAAAAACAAATGAAAAATGTAATATGTTTATAGTGGTGAATTAATATTTCTCCGTTTACGAAGTGCGATCTCATTTTTCCCTTCTTCTTAAGTAGGAAATATTCTTTCAGAAATAAAAATAGCCATATATTTTACTAATTTTCAATGCGCGTATGAAAAGAAGAAAAAATATACAATCTCCGGTCCTGTGAGTAGCATCTATGATATTGATAGATACCCAGGAAGTAAGAGAAAAAGAAAAAAAAGTATTATTGGAGTACTCGTGAAGAATATCTTGTTGAAATATCTAATTTATTGCAGTGTTATACGAGAGTATTTCATTTGCTTTTCTTACACAGAGTGTGTGCGACTCTGTGGAAAACTATTTTGTGTGGCTTTGTTCAGCAGCATTTTTGCATTATTTAATATTCTAATTGTAAATATATTTCAATTATAAAAATGCCTTAACTGCAAAAAATGTTCTGTTTTCATTGAGATTCGAAAATGAGATCTGTTTTCATTCTCGAGACTCTGGAATTTTTTTTTGGATATGCAACGCTCGAAGCAATGTTCGAAGTTATTTATTTTTTACCATAATAACCAACACCATACCATAACAACCAATGTTTGTGGTTTTAAGTAGGTCGTGAATGAAACGGCAGATGATTCCATTATATTTTTGTGTTTGTGATGCTGGTGATAATGATAACGGTGAAGAAATCATTATAACAGTTTTGATTTGCAAACACATTTTTCGTGACATCCACATGTGTCAGTCAGGAAATGCTGGAAAATTACAATTCATGTGTTCTGCACTGAAATGTCTTTTTACATTTACGAATTTTCTCCTAAATGGTAGAAAATAACAGGATGGAAAAATAAATAAAAAAATAAAAATTGTCAGAAGATCGTTGAATCCCGTGCTGTGGTTGGTTGGTTGGTTGTTGATATTACGGGCATATCATCTACTGAGGCCATTAGACCCGTAAGTGTAGTGCGCGGTTTTTTTTCTTGGGAGGTGGCAGTGATCTTCCTCGCTGGATGGTGAGATCCGGTGCCGCCCTACGGTCGTCTAGCGGGGTTTCCCACAACCTGGTGTCTCCTACCAGCGAAGCACCTCCCCAACCGCCCCAACATGTGTGGTAGTGTAGTACAAATTAGTACAAATGTGTGTAAGGGGGATAGGTCAAGGAAGAGGAAGGAAAGATCGCACGCGATCTGTGGACGTTTGTTGGGGTACGGCGCCAGTATTCGCCTGGTGTTGATAGGAGAAACACCGGAAAACTACTGATCAGAGCTACCAGCCCTTAGAATTGTTCTCCGAGCAGCGACTGAATTCGACCTAGCTTACAAATTAGTGTTGAAAATCTTGCAACTGTTCGGACTCGAATCTAGGACCTTCCTGTCATAATCCAGTGCTATGGAACTCAATTATTTCAATAAAGACAAAGAGACACGTATATAGCTCCTTCATAAAGAGTAATATTCTCTGTGGGGCAGAGATCTAGACACAACCAAAAAATGAGAGAAAACATCAGGCAACAGAAATCGTGTTCAGGCGAAGATTTTTATCTTTTTATCTAAGACAAAATAAGCAATGATGAAATAAAAAAATCAAAGTACAAGCAAACTTAAATGACATTATCGAAATTAAAGAACTAAAATGAAGTGGTGATTTGAAAAGACTGAAATCAGATTTCCACAAAAAATTGGAAATAGTTACCAAAATAGGCCCAATCTTTCATCTAAATTTTTGGTATATAATAATGATTACATAAAAATGGTTCACCCTCAATTTGTAATGAACTTAACAGCTAGAAGAAGAGATGGTCCACAGATGTATCTTTAAATGCCAAAGAAGTCACCGAAAAAAAATCCTTCTGAAGGGCTACGTAACATGGAATGCTTCTTGTCATATAATCTAAAAGCTGAAATATGAATATCTCGTGTGTAAAATTCCTAAGCCCTTGGAAAAATAAAGGAAACATTATAGAAATTTACTCATATTTGTACATTTGACGGTACTATTATTTTTCAATCTATTTTTTGTTCTGTGGGAAAAGGAAGTGTCTTCAGGAACTTCTTAAGGTGTACCGTTGATTACGTATTAACGTAAGAAACACTTTATAATTAATATTTGCCCCATCCAAGATTAATACAAACTCAATTGCGTATTTATGAAAAAGTTCATATTGACTAAAAATCCTTAGTGACGAAAAGGCTTTAATAGTACTGTTGTCTAGTCTACATCATGCACGAGTATAAATAAAGATCATCAAAGTCTTTGCTTATCTATCATATTATGCAGATAGAGTAATGAATATTTTTTAATTAATGAATATGAAAAGCGATGGAATATTGTCTTACTAATTTCATGTAACATACTATTATTCAATTGATAACAATAATCTAAAAATTTTGATCACCCTTCTTATTCACACTTAACACATATTTAACACTCAAGTTTTACGAACATAATGGAGGGGTACGCATTATACCTACTGTACGTTCAGGAGCAACAATTGTGTATTAGAGTGACCCCGAGAACCGCGAATAATATGGCCAATATGCCCACAAAACTCGATTCACCCCATTGCAAAACCAGACTGCTGACCGCGACTCCACTTAACCTGGAAACTACATATAATGCACCAAAATGTTTGTGCACTTTGTATATTTAAGACTGCAGTACGAGCTATTGAGTTTGAGGGCGTATGCACGTGAATGCGTGACTAAACTAATGAAAATAACGTCCCTGGTAATGCGCAAATAATCCATTGTACTTTAGGATTATGTATTTTGTTTTGTGGTTGTTGCATTCGCAGGTATAAGAGAAGTGTTCCACGACAGAAGGAACTGCATCTATACGCTCCGTGTCGTTTCATGAACGTGTTTAAAGTATGTTTACAATTATGGGACATTTTCAACATATTTATTTTATGTATGCTGCATGATAGATATATTATGTTAGAATGAAACGTTTCAGTTCTGCCAACTTTTATAGTGTCTTGTTTACGTATGAATCAGTGTTTCAAAGTAGTGTCTTCTCTACTCAAATTGGCCTAATGACCATTGGAATGTCAACACCCAGGCAGCTGTTATGGTTTCTATTTCTGGAAACTGGTTCATTGGCCCATTTGCTATCTAGGAACTATGCGTTGTTGGTAATTTCTTCATAGACCCTTGCGTTTCCAATCTACAAACAAATTTTTCCTCGCATTGCTACTTACTTACAACTGTCGTATTCGTTGAGACAGTACAGACTATAATATATTCGAGTTGTATTTTTTTCGAGATTAGATTTGCAAGGGATTAACACACAAGAAAACTCATTCAAAATATTTCATAATCAGAAAAGTAATGTGATTATTTGCATTAATTAAAATACATCAATAGTATACTAAGGTAATTTTCATGTACCAAAATATTAAATGAAGATTATTGACACGCAAAAAGGTTCCATTAAATTAATTTCAAATGTATTATTAATAAATTAATGTGATTCCGTGAATGGGGATTAGATGCAACACCTCATTTATTAAAACAACATGAAAAAACACAGTAATAGGAAATTACCGAAATGTCTTGGGCACAAAGTTTACGGTTTTACACTAAGTTTAACTGTTACGCTTGTTGCAACGGGAAATTTCCAACCTTGAGATGTGGCCGATTTCTGATTCATTAGCAGTGTGGGGACGCTGTAGCTTTGCTTATTGGCTGAAATTAAGGCCTGGAGTGCCGGCGATGGCGGCGACCCGGCGGCGACGATGACGGTGGCTGTGGCGGTGTCTAACTGGAGAGCTCGTCTTTCGTGCTGTCTCCTGCGCACTCAGAGCTTGGGAATCCAACCAGAAATTCGAGAAAGCCTCTTTGTGGCCAGTATTTTGCTATTATGTAATCACCGAAAGTCAGATCACTTGGTGCTGTGGAAACCGATTCCATTTACGACCGCTTCGGCATACACACGCAAAGCAACGATTAGTCATGGTACAGAAAAGGGAAACCATGAATTCTGATCAAGAACGTTGGAAGAATTAATTTATTCATATTGGGAAAAAGTTATATTTACGAAAAATAAATATAGCGTCTTTCTAGAGGGACCAGAAAAAGAAAGCGACGAGAAAAAACAACTTTGTCATCAACTTATGCCATTTGAGCATGGAAACAAGAGTACCAATGCGTTTGTGGATAGTATACACGCATATCGTTCGTAATTTAAAAAAATGATAAACATAACTAATAAAAACGCCAAGTAGAATTACAGAATTTACACAAAAAATGTGAATCTGTGAGTACAATTTGTGATTTTGGCAAACTGTCGAATACGAACATTTTAAACAATCCAAAAACGTTACAACAAAACATTCTACACGAGTAACCTCAAGAAAAAGAGCAAAAATAATAGGATAAACAATAATGTAAGCATACACAATTATTATGTCTTATATATAAGAAAAATAAAACAATTTAACACAATTAATATTAGACTGTAATGAAGTTTTCCTTTTTTACTAACAATTTATAAACGTTGTCGGTATATAAAATTTAACTTGATTAGGCTTATTGTTTTCCACATCTATCTTTTAAAGTTCGTTCCTTCAAATTGTTTCGTACCTCAATTAAAAACATGCAGTATAATTAAATATTTCCAAGAAATTTATATATAAGTAATAGATTATTGCAGTATGAATTTTGTATTTCTTCACCAATCAAAAGAGAGAAAGTGTTGAAATATATTACATTCATTTAATGATATAATGTATCATTCATTATCATAATTAATATTTATATTGACATTCTCGACGATGTTCACGAGACATCTTTCACCAAAGCACTGAGTCTGGCCAACTGAATAAGCGTCGCGATTTCTCGATTGAGACTACACTGTCAGTGACATTATGAAGGTCAACCATTCTTTTAATTTTAATTTTTTGTCTGAATGAGAATACAGATTCAGCAGCGACGTTATATTTAGAAATGGAATAAAACTATTTAACGTAAATGTTTCAATTCAAATTTTCATTTTATTTCAAATTTACGATTCGTAGCAATTATATTGGTTTAAAATAACTGTTTCACTCTGCAGTCGTTGCTAAGCAGTCTATCGAATTTTTCCTTAAGCTAATGTCAGCTTGGAAACTCCAGCCGACTTCCCGCGTCCCGCTTTGCCCCGAGTCGCCGCAGAACGTCCCGAATCATTTCCTTGAACACGATTATACTTGAGGAACACGCCACTCCAGCAACAATAGCGACAATGGATTGTCCCCCTACAAAGGAGAAGATGTTAAACACGCACTCGGCCATTGTTGCGTCGCATCCTCGTGATGAAGATTTCGGATGAGCGGGAGAGGAGGAAAAAAACAGCGTGCAAGGAAGACGAAGGCGGAGACGCAGTAGGAGGCGCAGAGGAAGCCAGAAGAGGCGGTAGGGCGATGCGGCGCAATGCCGTGGGAAGGGGAGGAGCCGCGTCTTGAAGGAGGGAACGTTGGGGATCCGCGGGGTGCGCGCAGGGGCGTCGCAGCGCGGGGCGGAGTCCGGACGCAGCAGGCCGGCCTGCGGTGCGGCGCGGCGCGGCCCGGAGGGCGCGGCGGTGGAGCGGCGACGGGAGGCTGCGCCCTTGGCTAGGGCGGCAACTCACTTTAGATCTGAGAAATTATTATTATTACTACTACTACTACTACTATTGCTACTATTATTATTAATATTGTTATTGTTATTGTTATTGTTATTGTTATTATTATTATTATTATTATTATTATTATTATTATTATTATTATATCACTAGAAAGAATTTTATTTTCATTTGCAAAAACGAATTTTACGAATAAGTAAATCCCACCCACGTGATTCTTTTAAGCCTCTCTTGACTCATCTAGGTATTTTACCATTACCTTGTCTCTTCATATATGAATCAGTGGTTTTCGTCAAAAATGACGTATCTAAGGGCGGGAATATATTTTCAACAAACGCCATTGTCTATAACTACAACAATCGACGTAGTAATCATATTCATTAGGTGACAGTATCAACAGCTCACTACAAAAAATTCACATATAATACATGTACATTATTTTACACCACCTTGCCAGAGGAATCTTTTCTGCCTCACAACTCTTTCTATACAATTAGAGACTATATCGAGCATCCAAAAGGAAAGTAATATTAATTTTAACAATGACATTTAATGTATTTTATACCATATGGATTGTATAATTGTAAAGTACCTGTAACAAGTATTGTACTTCAGCTTCTGGGGCATTGATTTCCATCTCGATCAGGTTTTCGTCCAGTTACCCTGATCCTCGAACAAATGCTGAGATAGCGCCTTGTTTTGCTTCTGGACATACATGTAACTTCAAATTAACTTTTCCCCATAGCACGTCACACACAATTTTTAACTTTTTTTGACGTAAATAAATTTTTAAAAAAATTTTATGCGTGTGTCCCATTCTCAAGATCTCGAGACAAGTAGCTTTGACATAACAGCAATGGTAGTTTGTTGGAATATAGGCAAACCACCCACCCTAGATGTAGCTGAGAGAAATTGGGTGCTATTCTCACTTCCGTATTGAGTGATAGCTTCTAAAAAGTGCAGCGCTCTTAGATTCAACAACCATCTGATCACTATCAGGCACAGAACTAACGACAGAGATACATTTGAGCTACTCGCGTAGCGACTCTGTTTCCGAGGCCTTGCATAGTTTTAGACTTCTATGTTTTTACGGGTTGCCATTGCCCTGCTATTCACTTTTTTCTTCACGTTACGACTCCCTCGTAAGATGTTTAGTGTCCAGATCTAGCATTGCATAACTGAAGAATGCGTTGTTATTCTTGTCATTCTTCTGGGCCCTGACTTCTCTGCCTTGGCCCTTCATCTACCTCATTGAAGACTCAAAAACACTCTGACGATGCTTACTGTACCCAATAAAGTCGCCTTTTGCTTAGTTTTAGGGTGGTTTTTCGAAATTCCAGACTTTTTCCAGCCTTCGTAAATACAAGCACCATTTGCCAATACTCTCACAGGTACTACCTCAAATCTCAGCCATCTCTACATATCCTTCAACTCAACGGCTAGTGGTAGGTATTTTCTTTTTTCCTCAGCAATAATTATCTGTACGAACTACATCAATAAATTCGTAGTTTTGTTTGATTAAATAAAACTGTCTAAACTGCCTTGATCGTCATGTCAGGTATAATTGTGCTGTTCCACAGTATTCGTGTTAGGTGATTACTGACTAAATTCTCTTAGGCTAGGCTTACACTTGTAATACGACTGTCCGTACTTAACTAGTTGATATCTGTTTGCACGTGTCAGGTGAATTACTTTGGCTACATTACTACGTCTCTGGAAATTTTCAGTTTGCACCTAAAATATGCATCCATTGCATATATGTTGGATTCATGCATTGATACTTTTACATATTCGGCATTTGCTATCAATCTTTTGGCCCATAACTTTTTTATAGACCTAATCCCTTTATCTTGTATGGAGAAGAGTTCTTCTGTTTCGTCATAAAGGACCGTTGTTAGCAGCCATACTGGAAACCATTTCAGATAAACATAATCAGAAGTCAACGTTGCTATAAACCGGCCACGCAGTTTTTTGTCTTCTATAAATTAATGCAATATTGAGGAAATCTCTGTTCAGTTGGACTATATTTAATGTTTTTTATATCATGAGAGAAAATTGCTTTATGAAGTGGGGTATCAACTGACAGAAAATCGTGACGTAATATCTTTTCCTGTTGTCATTGTGCTTCCAAATTCAGTATTCCGCTGCCTGTATAATTTCGAGATATAATTTACATTTATTATTATTATTATTATTATTATTATTATTATTATTATTATTATTATTATTATTATTAATATTATTATTATCTTTGTAGTAGTTGTAGAGACACCTTGTGTTAAATTTGGAACTGCACAATGCGGACAATACATCGGCAAGGTTCCGGCTACCCTGAAGGGGCCATGTAGTGAGAAAGCCAGGAAGACCCGCATGGAGCGTCAGGCTGAGGTCTCTTGCGGTCCTTCGCAGGACCTCCTCCATGATAAAATAGCTTTGTTTCTCGCGGCACACGCTGGCGAGCGCAGGCCTGGGCGTGGCGCTAGCAGCGCTGAAGGCGTGAGCGGAGGCGGTGGCACCGCCGAGGAAATTGAAGCAAACCACGGAGTGCAGGAGGCGGAACGCCCAGGCACGCTGCGCAGACGCCCGACGGAAAATGAAGGCTGGTGTTGGATTTCTTTTCAGTTTTGTGGAATACTTCTAACATATGTCATGAGAAACAGATTCGTCTGAATTAAGACATTCGTGACGTATCACAGGTACTTCAGACGTATACCTAGATAATCATGATGCACAGATGCATCTGGCATATTCTTTTCATCGCAAAACGGACTGATCTTGACGAAAAGGCGATGGATGCATGTTCTGATAATAGTGATTTTGAAATTAATTTTGGTGAGTTCATACTGTTTCGGGGCGTGTTAACTAATTATATTATACCCGCAAGTGTTGTGCATGTTATATCTTGGGAGTTCACTTAATTCCTCCTCAGCTGGAAAGTGAGATTCGGAGCTGACTTGGGCGTGAGCTTGCTGAATTTCTCCTTCGAGGAACTTTTCCGAACGGCACACCAGAGTGTGGGTAATTTTTTATATGGATATTGAAAAATTAGTATATATAAGCATTTAATTTTAACCACACTTGCTGGCTTTGAAATATTTAAAATATCATTTAGATTTATGTTCATATTTTATCCTCAAAAGAATTTATATATTATATTTTCTAAAATAAAGACCAAGGGATTTGAAAATTAGTTAAAAAAGCACAGAGTCGCACATTTAGTTGTGTTATTACATACTGGAGGGAATGAAGTATTGGCGTTTTATATACAAAGTTTGGTGCAATTGCACATGCACAGCAACCATATACTACGAATACGTAGTAAAGCAAGAATAGATACTGCTTCGTATATGCAGTAATCGCCGACTCATATTTCTTGCTTGTTCCGTCTCGTGAAGTTCTTCGCCCAGCAATTTTAAGATCAATAGCGAAGTGGCGGTGTAGAATGCAAACACTCTACATTTATCCATTTGTTTTATCTCCGGATGAACATAATATTTCAGCGTAATTCTCTCACACTTGGCGTAATTCTCCTGTTATTTTACTTGAGACGTGAAGTTGATACTTTGTTCCATTTTGTTGCAGAGGCCGCGCTCCTCCTATTGTTCCAGTGTCAGAGAGAAAGACAAACGATTCCTAGTTATTTTGTTAGCGAGTAAGTGAAGTGTCGTGTAGTAAATTCCAAAAGTTCTCAAAACATACACCAAGTACTCTCACATATGAGTTTCCTATGCAAATGGAGCCTATTCATGCATTCCCGCGGTATCATTATGCAAACCCTAAGGCATAAACCATTGTGGCCTTTATGAAAGTGGATTCATCGTTCCAGAAAAGCGCTTCGAAATTCTTCTCCTCCGCTGCGAAATGTCTCGTGAAGGCGCCGCGGGTGGTGGGGCGGGGCCACGGGGCGTGGGCTCTATGCGGATTGCGTAAAATACCTGGGGGAGGTGCGCGTCGGCGCCGGACAGAAAGAGCTAAACGGTGCCGCCTTTAAGTGGAGAGCCCGCGCCGTTTCCGGTAGATGTTTTCCGGCAATTCTCCCAGAACAATGAGATGGGCGTGGCTGTCACCGGGACCTTAATCACGGCCGGGAAACGTTTATGAAAGTGAATAAATTCTGGAGTTCATTAGGTTAACAAAGGGGAAATCGAACCCGTGAGCCGGTTCGGTGCTCTCAGCTGCTGTATAACAGTGGCGTCCATTTTCTCACTCGGGGTGGCGAAAGCGCCAATATTATACATTCTTTATTTTCGTTTTGCTATAGGAACTGATAATAAAATGTCTTCTGGTCATTTAATATTTCCTCATTTATTATTTTTGCACACACTATTTCACAGTACATGATGATCATTTATTTCATTTGTATTTCGAATTCATTTGTATTTGGTTTTTTATTTCATTTTTATTTCAATTCGTTTCCCTATGCGCGCTGTTATTTGGTTAAATTTAATTTATTATTATTATTATTATTATTATTATTACATACAGTTAAATATCTTTAAAACATTAACATTGGCTTATCATGGATTTTCACAAAACAATAATGTAAAATATAATACGGCGATATGTGTTCATAAGAAAAAAATAGATAATGACGTGTGTGATAATTTCACTTCAATAAGAATTTAGTGTTTAAAAATTATGCAGATTCATGATTTTGAAAAATTCATTAAATATTTCGATTCTTGTAAGTTAATGTCTTTACTAAGAGGAGTGCTCTCGGAAATCGTGTGAAATTGGTTGTCCATAACCTATCTCATATTACTTTTTTCTTATTTTTTACTTTCTCGTCATACTATCTAGTTAAGAAGTAAAGAAAAAAATATTGAAATGATGCAGAGGAAAGCGGTGATTCTCCGTCATAAAACTCGTATTTTGGGGCCATGATAACGGAACTAGTGCTACTAAATCAGCATATATTTTTTGTACTATTTGTCACTTTTACAGTTTTCGAAAATTCAGAATGTTCTATAAAAATTATACCAACACCATTTTAAACGCCCTTTATTCGAGGGAGAAAAAAAATTGAGCAGGTTTTCTGAAGATAATTGCTTTAAAATGAATCTTCTTTCACGTAAAATTACGCGAAAACGACTCATATTTTCGAAAAATTGTTCATTACTATTTAACCTTTTAAGAATAGTTTTTATGGTAAGTAGTATATGTATTTTAATATAATAGTTCTGTGATTACGGCGAAAATTCATAAACTTTTGCAATTTTCAAAACTTCCGAAATTATTCTAATTTTTCTCGGACAAGGGACGTACGATAATAAAAATTGTGCAGGTGCCATTTGCGGTAAACTCAGTAATTTATAAAATGGTATTACCTTATCATTGCAGAACCGCAATAATGATGCTAAAGAAGTTTTTCCTTCTTAATTTTTTTTATTTTTTCTTATTTAAAAAAACTAGTAGTTTTTTCTTGAAGTAAATACAACTTATGAAAATAATCTCGGAAATCGTTTCAAATTTGTCTTTATTTCTTTAATCGGTTAGAGTAAACTAAGCTTACAAATGTTGCACAATTCATTTTTCTGGAACTCTGAATCCTCAAAAACTCTAAAAGTTACAAATAACCTGAGGAAATCTGTGCATATCTAGTTGACGAATATAATAATCCAATAACCATTTCGCTCTCGAATGAAGATAGTATTCTCCAACGTTTGTACGTTTAGAAAATTTGATTTGTAGCTGAATTTTTAGAAGGAATGTCACAAAAGATTCATCACTCACACGCCCGATAAATTAATTAAGGTGTACGCGGTAGAAATTTATTTTATATTTACTAAATTTGAAGTTTATAGTACTTAGAGGAAAATTTATTTTTCGATTATGACTCGAATGCTAAAAAAGATAATATTATGCCACATAAATATTATATGCTTTAAAATAAACATTGTTACAATTCTCTAAACTACAGTCATTTTTCATAATTTGATATTAATGTTTATAGAACTTTTAATATAAATATAATTTTATTGTTTTTATTATTGATATGATATTTCTCATTGACGATCACACCAGCATGTCTGCGTTTGGCCTTTATATTATATGAAAAATATGGGAATACATTAATAATTTAATATTTTATTATTTTTATATTCACTAGGATGAAAAATAGAATAATGTTTATTTTATACAACTATTATTAAAAAAATTACTAATTCGTTTATAACGCAAGTTCATACACAATTTCAGATATTTAAATAAATTACTTTCAATTCACAACTGCTTTGCGTTTAACGTAAAACAGTACAAACTGTGTTACGTACGATGAAAAGGAGTGCATTCAATGCATGTTTTCTTAAGTTCTCGGATCCCTAACTTAACCCTTATACTCGTATAATTTGAATTATGAATACACTTAGAGACCAGCATTTTGGCAAGAATTGATGAAAAAACATTCGTCAACATCTTCTGAAAACTGTGTTCCAAGTCAAATCGTCTTCTTTTAGGATAACTTTCCCACCGAACTCTAGAAAATGTGCCCAGATATTGTAGTTACATTTATGTCCAGAAGTAAAATAAGGGACTCTTAAGCATTCATATAAAGAATATGGTACAATGGACGAAACACCTGATTTAAATGGGGGTATTAACCCAGAAACAGTTACAATATTTGATGTAGGTTTAGTTCTTTAGCATAATTCAGTCCAATTTTCCAAATGGTAACCAATACATTAAATATCATTGTTAATACCAATATTATTTTCCGTTCAATCAGTTTCTAATATCATAGAAATAGATGCGCAGAACAAAAGATTTTACTCGGCATATAAACTTGTGTATCGATTTTAGTCGTTTGGCTTCTCACAAAATATGTTTTAAAATTATACATTTTATGTGAATTTTTTGTAGTATGGTGTTTATATTGACACGTGATGAATGTGACTACTATGTTGAGAGTTACAGTTATTGACATCGGTATTCGATGAAAATATGATCCCACTTGAATAAGCCTTTTTTTTTGACTGAATCATAAATTAAAAGGTAAGGGAATGGTAGAATTCCTATCTCAGTAAAGAAGGGTATATAAAAATCACGTGGGTGGGATATGCTTATTTTTCGTACATTTCTTTCCTTTAAATCTAAATAGTAGGATGTGTTTCCCCAGAACAGTATGGGACGGTCTGAATTTGAAAGCATTCAGGTCGCTTAGAATACTGAACTTCATTTTATGTTCAGTTAATTTAAATGGATGTTCCATATGAGGTTTGACTGAAGTGAGAGACCCCAAAATAATTTTACCTTACCATCCGTTAGTACACATCATTGCTTTTCAATTGAATATAAAATTGTTTATTCGAAATGGAATACTGCATTGAAACAGTTTTCCATTTGTTGACTCTTAATTTGTTATTACGAAACATATTGAAAATCTTGTAATGTACTATTTACTTTTTTATAATTCCAAGGAATATTCTTATCACGCGCAAAGAGAACTGCTTTTCTGTTTCTAATTGTCGACACATTGTTTACCTGTTGTAAGCGTAGTATAGATACAATATCGAACCTTGCGGGATGGCATGTGCAATTGGCTATCAAAAAGAAAGGTGAATAAATAATATCACATCATTTTAGTACGATATTTCACTATTTGTGTTTCTTGTCAATGTATGAACCAATCTAGAGCAATACGACGAATACTGCACAAAAGTAGTTTTGAAAGAACTGTTATGAGATCGATGATATTAAAATATTTTGGAAGACTTAAAATATTCCAAAAGCGTATCATTTGATTCAAGAATGAAGTGACATTTTTAAAAAGAGAAAATATGACTGTTTTCAATGATTTTGATATTTTTAAACCATGTTGGCAACCTGAAAACTCTTTGTATTTACTAAGAAATGTTTCCATTCGTACGAAAGTAATTTTCTGAAATATTTTCAATAAAACAGACAAAGGGAAATTGCCAGATCACTTTGAATTTCATTTCTGTTGTAAGAATAAGAGCAGTTTCATTTTAACTGTTTTGAAAATGTTTGGAAATGTTCCGGTGAACGTATGAGTTATCGGGTGCATAATGACTGGTGCATGTAAGATACACATACAACTATTAAACAAACAATAGAGAATTAATTGGATTGTTGGGGAATTAAAATATTGATACCTGACAATATCTCTATTTATTTATCAAAACAATAGAGAAATTGATCTGTACGGACCAAATATTTATTTTTTAGGTTATCGATTATTATGAAAATTTTATGAAAAGTTGTTTAAAAAAATATCCTGTCAAAAATGTTTATGGAAACCTTTGATGTTGAATCTTTTTGCTTAAGACCCATAGTGAGATGATCCGCAGTTTTGGAATTATCTTGGTGAAAGGGAGTTGCCATTTTTGCCGGATCGTTCACTTTATATCAGTATCTCTTAAAGTACTCCTTTACTTCAAATAACGTTTTTCCGTGAAAAATAGGAATTTTTGATTTTCCAATTGCGCATGCATATGCCACATCCCACGACAATTTGCAGTTCAAGTAGCCATGATCGCTAAAAATGAAAGGAAAACGTTGATTATTTCGTGAGAAATTTTAAAGAAGTCCTTAAGTCGCCAATCAAAAGTAGAATATCCTTTTGGACAACCTTTTTCTTGTCGTTCGGGAACTAGTGTACACAGACAACTTTCGGAGCTAATGAATTTTAATCCGGCTTTTTCCTAGTTACTTTCTTCCTTGTTCGGCCCGACTCAAAACATCATAACTCTTCCAAATGTAAAGATATCTTTATAAATTTTTTTTTATTCAACAGCAGAAAGTCTATTCTTGTGCCTAAATCTGAAATGTTTGTATAAGTGTCTATTATTAATAATAAATTGCTGTTAATTATCAGTTACGAGTGATTTTTAAAAGTTCTAAATCAATCCCTGTAAAGTATGTAAATGTCCCTTATAAATCTTCAAATTTAGATTCAGATACTAAAAATAATTCAAGTAACAATCTTAAGAATGAAACATCAAACAATGTTTAACGATTCATGAGTTATGATGTTACATATTTTACTCTGTTTTTGGAAGGCAAAATAGCATAGCGGATTAAATAATTAAAATATTTTTAACCTTTTGTGAACGATTATTTCCGTTACCATATTATTTTTAAATAGTATTTTTGACGTTCTTAATACCTAATCTTACGTGTTATTATATTTACATTGAGATATATGCCTAAATAAAAAGAAATTAAATTCAGGTAGACGAATACCTTAAAACACCGTTATCTACAAGGTTTCTAATTGATGTGATCGTTTTTTACTATATTCCACGTTGCTTTCTCCATGTTATTGAATGTGTTATGCGCAGAACGTTATACGAACGCGTGACAGAGATAGGGAACACAAATCACACGTATTTTTGATGAGGTTTTCGTCAATGTTTTTCCCTCGACGTATAGGGATATTACGCAAAACAGAAGCGATTGAATTGCTCGTCTCAATGCCGAGGCCTCCGCAGGCATGTGTAAACGACGAAGCGGTTTGGTGTTAGATGCAAATTCAATACGGATGATGAGTAAGAGACCTTGTTTTGATGCGAGGGCTGTTCAGCAGATGTTTGCACGACAAACACGTTGTTATTGTGATGGAGACTTTCCTACTAATCGTGTGATGCTTTCCATAACGCATTCCAAGTGAATATTAGTGACCATTCATCGGTAGTTTTTAGACCCCGCACGTACAATCACGGGTCTTAAAGAAATGAAGCTTTTTTCAATGTAAATTATACTCCATATGAGACTCAAGGTGTAAAGATAAATATACATAGCAATGGAAGACGTGGGTTCATTTAGTTTCATCATATCATTGCGAATAATTACAAATGTACTTATTTCTCCAAATAATTTGAACAGAATTTGATAAATTCATTAACCGGCATTAAGTTTAACGTCCTATTATGTTCTTACGATCAGCGTCGAATTAATATGTTACGAAGCCCTATGCGTATGCAAACTATGGGAACCTCTAATAATATTAAAGAATAGAAGTTTGTGGTAAAAATGATAAAAATATATCAGTATATTTGCAATTAAAAGTATTAAAATTCTTTTAGACTTTACGAATAAGAACATAATTCTGTTTTAAATTTTACTTGAGACTCCAAACCAGCAGCAGCCCTAAGACTTGATTAATTTGCTTATTAATTAAACTATCCCTACCAAAAATTCATATTAATATATATTATTGCATACATTATTTTGTAATAGTTTCCGTTATAAAACTAATTTGTGGAGTGACAAGACAAAATTATACCCATACTTTGAAAGTAGAAATATTTTAAAAAACAATTCGTGTTTTCGAGTACGGGAAAGGTTATTTTTTATTGTTTCTTCTGTCTTTATAGAAACAACTAATAACTTTCAGCTTAAACATTCGTGTTCAATATTCGATTCACAAGAGATTATTGAAATTACGATATTTTTCTTACAAAACAGAAAAAATCTGTTTATACAATACAGTTTATATGAGTAATACATTTCTACATTCCATTACGTCAGCAGTATTTTTTATTCTTTTCTTCAGTTTTTCACGGACATCGTAAACTGGACTTTATGGCAACTTAGGTATAAATAAAATGTGCATGTGTTAAAAATTCAGAAAGTTTAGAAGTACTTTACGATGTAATTGACGTTTGCTAGAATTTTGTAAAATCAAAGCTCAGGTAGAGCGATTTTATAATTATTAATAATACCACGATTTCCATTACTCATTTAACAAATATTTTGATTTTTTTACAATTGACGTCAACAGGTATTCTCATAAAGTGACATGACAATTATATTGCATTTCATAGGGACGATTAATCGTACAACAACCGATAAAAGTTTGGTGCTAGAAAGCAAATGTCACTTCAGTCATAACACATGAAATTCAACGTACACACTCATGATATATCCTACATTTTCTAAGTAAGAAATTTCATTCATAAGGAAAATAAAAAACAAGGTAGATTTGAAATATTATTTTGCTGTATATATCTATGCTGTATATATCTACTTTGCCTATCTATGATGCAGAGACGGAAAATATACCTAATCGCAAATTAGAGTTACATACTCTGAATAACAGATATTCTGATTAAATTATCAGTTAAGGTTCATAAACATATATATTTTTTTCTAATTCGGGAAGGTGGTTGTAATATTTAATTTTAGCAGAATAATATTCATTACTTTGACGGTCACATTATGATCATGTTTCAATAATGGACCAATATAAGCTAATTGAAGCTGAACTATAACACTAGTGCTCTAAACCATTGCAACGTCATTACACTACTCTTGTTCCCTCGCAAAGGATACCCGTTTCTCAGATTTTATTTTTAGAAATACAATATTTCTTCATAACTTATTTATTTTGTTATTTACCACGTTTTTCATTCAACAGAACACTCCATCATATGCGAGCTTGAACATTTTCTCCATATTCCTACTTTCTTGCGCTTATCTCGTAAAAAGAGAATGTATGTGTGTGAGGGAAAACGGCGAGTTTTTGACAAAAAAAAATTATTCCTGGGCAAAAGTAGAGTAATGAAAAAGTAATTAAATCATGTTCCTATATAGGGAATTACTTCCTTTAACGACGTGTGTATCAATATTCCATGTTTTTTAGGAAATTGATACCAAAAAATCAACTGAAGGCAAATTGTCCGTTCATCCGTCCGTCTATCCGTCCGTCTATCCGTCCGTCTATCCGTCCGTCTATCCGTCCGTCTATCCGTCCGTCTATCCGTTTCGCCCGTTTCTCAACCTCCATGCAAGTGCCAAAACCGTTCAGCAGATTGTCTCCAAAATATACATTCCTCGGTCAATTTAAAGGAACTCGAGACTCAGTGAATTTCAAACAGATATTTTAATTTTGGGGGATATTTTACATAAAACAACAAATAAAAATTTTCCACAATTTCTCAAAAATGACTTCAATTTTTTGTATTAATTTTTGTTCTTGGATAGTAAGTAACGCATAAACGTACGTAACGTAATAGTAGTAACGAGTAAAAGACGCTTCAAAGAATAGCAAATGTCTTATTTTCGCAAAAATCTCTTATTTTGAAAGTTCAAGATTCTTCCTTAATAAAAATATGTCAAATTGTGAAATAATACCACTCACAATTTTTAGAAAATATGAGTAGTTTTAGAGAAATTTTGCGTGAAAGATAGACAAATTTCAAACAATTATTTTCTCAAAAACGACTACAATTTTTTTCGTAAATTTTCTTCTCGTATGTATCAAAGAACGGTAAGGAAAGCGGTGTTACTCCCGTTTCATACGAACACACTATACTTTAGAATATTAAAAAAAGTTAATATTGCAAAACTACAAATTAGATAGGAGACTACAGAAACTACATATTAGATTAGAAGTAGATAATTTCGTGTTAAATAAAATGTATTTTAAAACATCAGATCTGTTATAAAGGTTATGTACAACTCTTTGAAAAATAGTAGTTTTCACGTAATTTATGCTTGAAATTAATGCAACTAAACTCATTTTCTTAAAAATCGCTCAACATTTTTTTTATGATTAGCACAAGGGACGCTTAAAACATTAGTACAGGTTTCATTTTCGTGGCACTTACATTTTGAAAATTGCAAAAGTTAAAAAAAAATACGAGTAAGGGTTGTTGTCATAGTACCACTAGTTCAAGTTTCCAAGGCACGTTTTCATTTCGTTGTATACTACTAATGTAAGTTTGTCTCTTTTTATTAGTTCCATTATTTTAAAAGTTTATACAGGATGGAATAACTAAGTGTTGCAAGCCTTTTATCTCTTCAACCGTGCAAGATACGAAGATGTCGATTGGACTGTCGGTTGCATAAACAGGGACTTCTTGGTTACAGAACACTTCGGTTTTTCGTTATTTTGTGATAGTGCGAATGGCTACGAAGATATAAGGTCAACTTTGTTTTTTTAATGGAACTCTATACTAAATTAGCGTATCGTAATGGGCTTAAAACTATTTCAAATATGCGTACATCTTCGTATTTAAGCGAATCATTTTTAGAATTTAAGGTGTTTCTCTAACGTATTTTTCCATTATAGCGGCAATTTTCCATTCGACCTTTCTTGCTAAGAAAATGGGGAACTTTGTGAGTCCTTTCTTCAGACAAACGAGCTCGTTTATTTGAACATAATAACTTCTTTCTTGAATATTAATTACGCCGAAATATAACTTCGTCCAAAGAAGATTCAAATGCTGCATACAGGATTCTTGTGTGTGACAGTTAGTTACAAATAAATTATGATTAATAAGATATTCATTTGTTTTTGTTTACTTATTATAATTTACTTAAAATTTGTAGTAGAATATGTTGTCAAAGTTGTCAAAATAACACAATAGTATTTGAGTCACAAAATAAGAACTATCCAGAATCCTGTATGTAGCATTAGAGTCTTCTATGGACGAAGTCATCTTTCGGAAAAATTAGTATCGGAAAAAGTACTAGTTACTGTGCACAAATAAATGAACGCGTTTGTCTGAAGGACGGACTCGCGAAGTTCCACTTGTAGTTAGCAGGAAAGGTCGAATGGAAAATCACCCCTTCAGTGGAAAATACGTCACAAAAACACCTCTTATTTAAAAAACAAACAAACAAACAAACGAAAGATACTACCTTTGAACAGTTGCTGACAGTTGAAGGACTGAGAAAGCAGCTTGGCTTGCATTGAAAGATTCACGCGACATTTTTTTGGGAAACAATGTCAGAATTTCAGGGAACTGACGAAACACATGTTGGACTATTACAAAGCTGTGTGTTGCAACATGTCTCTAAAATTTCATTTCCTTCATTTCCATTTGGATTTCTTTCCACCTAATCTAGGAGATGTGAGTAACGAACGTGGCGAGAGATTTCACCAAGGTATCTCTGCTATGGAAAGACGATATAAGTGAAGATGGTCACCAAAACTTTCGGCGGAATACTGCTGGGTACTCCTTTATGGAATTTCACTATCCACCCACAAACGGAAAGTTTCCAGGAAAAGTTTTTTATTTGTAAGTACATTTCAAGCTTTAATCAACTTTCCCGCACTGTTTTTATTTTATGTTTTGTAATACAAATAATTAATCGCATAAACAATTTATTACAACCAAATTTTGTAATACAAACTATTTTTGTTACAAGATCTGTTTATTAATCAAGTACAGATTCCTCCTGTATTGTTACCGAGTCCTTTCCATGTCTCTTGAAAGTAGTATATGTGGCGTATCTTTTCCAGCAAAATTGGTACATGATCCAATATTCTTGATTTTATTTTCGTACTCAGCATGTACCAGTTAGTAAAGAACCGGTACTTTCATCTCGCGGCAAGACACAAAGTTCAAATTTGTTGCACTGTGTAATTAATGTTAGACTTTGGAATCTGCGCTTGTGCTCGAGCAGCTGCACTTCGGTTTAAGGCTTGCCACTTCTCTGGAAAACTAAGTTATTGATACTATCAGCATAGGCCTGAAATCGGGCGCAAGGAAAAAAGCACGTGAGGTCAACGCCTCAACAGCCACTTGGAAAACAGTTCATGCACAGAGATTTCGACCTTTCCATTTCCAGTAGATGCAGCATTTGCGCAGTAGAGACTTACGTCGTTCTGAATTTCAAGACATTTCCTACGTAAATGCAGAGAAGTACATGCAAATCTGAAAGCGTTCTTTCGACAGATGAAGCGTGTTTAAAAAGAGAAAAATTCACATGTTGCACTTCGCGTAGCTCACCAAGAGTGATTCCCTGCAATTGTGTGGGATGGCATTGTGAATGAAGTTATCGTCGGTCCTCACTTCGTACCCGAATGTTTCAGAGTCGTTCAGTATCTGAATTGTATATAACTCAGGGACTCCCCACGGTTTTGGAGGGCGTCCCGTTCAATGTGCGGGCACAGATGCACAGCATGAAGGCGAGCCTCTTATTATCACGGGGTTCGGAAATAACTTGAGATGAAATTTCCAGGTTGGTGGATAGGACGGCGAGGCCCAATAGCACGGCGGCCTCGATCTCGCGATTTGAATTTGCAGGACTTTTTTTGCTCGGGGTTAATGAAAGACCGCGTATATGCTATTGAGGTCGTGGATCGACATGGCCTTCTTCCGCGCATTGGAAGAGCAGCGGCAGAAATAAAGGGACGACCCGGCAGAGTTGTGCGCATCCCGGAGGCCGTGTGGCGCTAATGCCGATCTTGCGTTCACGCAAGAGAAGGTCGCCGGTCCGGATGGCCGAGATCGCTAAGGCAGTAGTGCCATAGCGATCTCGGACCGAAAGATCGCAGGTTTGAGTCCCGCCTCGGACATGGTTGTATTGTGTTTGTCCTTTCCCCCTATCATCATATCGTGTTATCCTCATAGTTAGCATACCGTTACATGCAATAGTTGTCGCTAATGACCTAAACGTTGATGCGACCTTAAAGAAAAAGAAAGGAGGTCATTTTGTACCCTTGTAGAGCCCTTGTTATACTATGTGAAAATGGAAATTATCCTAAATAACACTTAATAGTTTTTTCTACCTCTCTTCATGTTTGTTAGAAAATTAGTTAATAATAGTATCAGGGAACAATTTTTATTGTAATATTTGGGCAACCTTCATGCAAAAAATGACCAATGATAAAAAAACGTATTTTCCTTCAAACATTTGAATAGGGTTCACCATATTTTCTTTTGCACGAATGAATAACTTAATGCACTCTAACACAGGATCCTGTACGTGCAACGAGAATTGAATCACCCTGTATCTTCGCAGTAAAAAATAGTGCAAAGACTAAATATGCTAATGAAGTAGCCTGTGTTTATGCAATCGACTGTCGAAACATCTTCGTATCTTTCATAGTTGGGGAGATACAAGGCTATGTTATCACTTAGTTGTTTCACCCTGTTTATCTTTTTAGAAAACCTTCTTTGAATTTTTCAGTACGCGCAAAGCTATTACATTTCCTGCCACCTTTTCTATATCTGACTGCATACCTCCCGTGTCAGATTCTGTGTGTGAAAATCTAACACAAGCTAAAAGCAACCGGTTAAGCCCAACATACGGTAATTCTCCATGAAAGTCTCTTTTGCTGGTGAGAGTGCTAGAAACTGAAATTATATACGTAGCACAAGCTGCAGCTTGAAACAAAAGAAAAATTAAAATACTGCACTCTCTACAATCATTAAAGATTCTAGAAGTGTTGATCTCTTCCTTTGTTTCCCAGTGATGTGGTTGCCACGAACATGAATGCAATTTTGAATAGAAGGTCCTTAGTCGGCTCAGTGCGGAGAGACTTTCCTGGCGCACTATACTAACACATGATTGTAAACAATTATTGCGGACAATCGCGGATGTGCCCAATGTTACAAATAGTAGGTCGAAAAAGTTTCCGAAGAAAGTAATCAGAATAATAAATATTAAATAAAACAAACATATATTCGTAATTCTTATAGATAAAAGTGTGAATGATACACATTAGATATATTGACGCTAGAACGCCCAAAGAATGACATTACCTGTACAATTTCTAGAATGTTTCATGTTCGCCATTCTAGTGGTGTATTTCAATGATTATCTGTTCAATTTGTTGAACTGAAACACACACAAAAAACAGGAATGTTTTAAAGACTTTGACTATTTATAAAAGATTTACTAATGCATAGTTTTCCATAAATGCAAATAAAATAATTACAAATACTTTAATGAGTAAGATCTACACACGTGCATTGAAGATACACGCTGCAAAAGCGCATTTGAAGAACATTTCATACACTAGAGAGCGTAGACTTCCGCGGCTAGAGTCAGTTGCTGTCGTGCACTTGGCTCTCCGGGAGACGCCATGTTCTACGCACAAGTTCGTCCGCCATTCTGTGATCTTCCTCAGGGCAAAAATAATTTTTGGACGCGGCGTCTCCCGGACAGCCAAGTTGCTATTTCATACATTTATTTTCATTTTCTCCTGACAGCTACACCTGACATGTTTTCTTAATATTTTTATTTACATTTGTCCCATTATTTGCTCGCAGCTTCTCCAGTTAAGTACTTAATTTTCCAAACTTATGATTAACGTCCGTATGTCTTGAATATCTACATTTTTGATTAGTAATTATAGATGAGTTTTTTGTTCAAGAGTTGCATTCCATGTTCAACTAATATCTTCATGAAAACTATTTCAAGCAGAATATTAGTAATTTTCCGGAATGTTTTTAATATTTTTGGAAAAGCAAAAAATGAATTATGAACTTAATGTTACCATAATATGCTTCGATTAAAATCATTGAAAGCAATAATCACAATTGTTTTAGGGTTTCATTAAAATAATCAACTTCAAATTTAAATATTTATAGCAATATTTGTGATAAGATATCTCTCTCAAGGTCGCTAAAGCAGGATCGGTGATCATCGTACACAGTGTACACATTTCTTTATATATTTAGGTTTAAGACTTAACTACTACACTGTTTGAGACCCATGCATTACGATATAATCAATAGATGACAAAAATGATGACGAGGTGAATGAACATGGAGAAAATGTTTAAAGAGAGGCAGGAAAAAAGGGGGGTGCTGGGAGACCGCTTTGTCTACTGCAAATTTCACATGGGATTGAGTCCGTGCTCCAGCATTAGAGGGCGCATTCGCTAGCCACTACACCACATTTCCTGTCAAATACATGGGGCGCTTTATACCCTAAAAAAATTGCACATACATTTCCATACTTCCGAAAATAATTCATATTTATTGCTCTGATAATAATACTGGTCAACAAGGTTTTCTTCACAAGAAATCTTATTAGTGAATCTAGTGCATTTTTCATACTGAATTCAGATATGTAGTTAGAATTTTTTCATCAAGCACAGTTTTTTGAAACGTCTCCTTTTTAAAATCTGATTTATTCCTCTCTTGGACCTGTCTTCAGAACCTTTACTTTACACATAAGGATTTTGTTCAAGCTGTATTTAAGTAAACTGTATGTAATAACATACTGAAACAACAACAGGGAACATTGCTGAGGTTCATTCATATTTTGACATTTTCAGACACGTTAATTTAGCATTGTGAAATGTCAGTGTTGAGGTGGCTGTTAACATATTAGCATGAATATCACTAGTAATATTTCCTTCTTATCTGGTTAAAAGTGTATTGTGAATGTTGTGTTTTAGTGTTTTGTTCCTTCATTGTGCGAATAAAGTATGTAAATCATGCAAATAATTTCTCCTGTATTTATAGGCAGCTGATCTTCATGTCTCAGAGGCGAAATTTCACGCCGCTTGAGAAAAAGTGTTATCAACTTTACTTTGGCTGTCAAGTTTGTAGTTTTGAAAATAGCTGTAATTATTGTGTTAGATTGTTGACTGGGAGGAAAAATGGTACACCTCATGTGTCATTTGCAACTTCTATAATTTAGAGGGATTCGAGGGAAATATATGTGATTTTTACTTTTGTTTAACAAATATTAAAGGAATCACATCTAAAACAAAATAGACATTTAAGTATCAAAAATTCCATTGTAATGAGTCCTATCTTATACAATAAATGCTTTACTTTACCAGTATACGAACATTTGACCTTTAGATATAACTCTGATTCTGACCTACCTCGAACTGAAAGTGATTCAGATTTGAAAAATGAACATATGAAGACAGTAGCTACCCATCAGAAAACATACTTTCCCAATCAACAAGGCATTAATGACATCATTTGTGATATATATCTGCCTAAGCAGCAAGCTGAAGTTTTAACTTCCAGACGCAAAGGTTGGTATTTACTCAAAAAACTTGTAATACAATGTAGTTATCATATACTACATAATTATGTCAAAGACTGCTTCTCTTAATAAAATTGTATTTTTTGTAATGATATTTCTCCTGCTATGGAAACTCAATGCATTTCCCACGATACCTGGAGCGTATGCTGCTAGTCTGAGACGTATAAAAATATGAAACTAGTTTTAGAAAAAAACATATGAGAGAAATACTACAGATGCAAAACACGCCCGAATATCAATATCTACCACTTTCTTGGTAAGCCAGAATGAGTGGTATATTATTTAGACAGATAGCTAGTTACTGATTTTATTAAAAATTATTTAAAAAACCAAATGAATAACACACAAAACGCCGGCCTCATGGGTAAAAATTAAGTGGTATTTGAATTCAGCATAAAAAATTGTTCTAGAAAACGTTACTTTCATTCTTGTGAAAGAAAACAGTTTATTTTTGTAGACTAGCGTAATTAGGTTATATCAGCATAACACTAATATAAAATTATTAAAAAACAACTTTGTAAAGTTGTATATATATATATTATATGTATACATGTATAAATTTTGCCATAGAACTCCCTCTTCTACTCCTTAGGGCGAATATTTACATCTGTGGCCTTGCCCTAAAGCACTTTCTTGAAATACCTTTTCACAGTCAGAACTAATTTAAGCAATAGAAGAGTAGCGTGAAGACACTAAGGCTTGTACTGACTTGTTTTTTACATGACCCATGCTGAACATTTTCTTACAAATTTATCAATTGTTACTTTCTCCTTACGAACTACGGAGAAATTTATCTAATGCTACCGGGAAAAAGGGCAAATTTTCGGCAGAAAAACTATTACACCTTTTGTGCTATTTTTATTTCAAAATAGCATTGAGAAAATATAAAAATTCAGTAAAAATTATTCCCAAAATTAAAAGATGTTTTAAAATTACAGGGCCTTAAGTTGAATTGATTTCATTGGAGAATATCGGTTTTGGCAAAAAATAACATTACATGTCACGGCTACGAAATTTTATAATATTAAACAAACCGGCAAATGTGTTTCCAACCATCAAAACATTATTATCCGCGCTGGGATATAAACTCAGGCCTTTAGAGTCAATTTTCCAAGCACGTTCCCACTACGCCTCAGGCCTCACAGGTAAGCTACACTTTTCCGACACTTCGGAAAACGTTGAACATATGCATATGCAATTTTCTAAAGGGCAGAAAGTTTTATTTTATTTCAGGAACCAGCTTTAAAGAATATAGTTAATTAAGAAACAAAATGTATCATCAATACGATGTACCACACTAGTTTTAAAACGCACACACGTAAGTGAAATGAAAACTTTGGGAACAATGAATTATACTTGTATCCCAAGCATTGTAATATGTGACCTGTGATTAATTCAGCAAGTAATCCACAAATATAATATTTTACCTTTCGTAAATAATCTACACCTCCGTGTGTAATTTAATGTGTCGGTGTTCAAGTTAATAGCAATTATAAGAAATTGTGGATCGCATTCATTTCTACTTTACCTTTAGCTGTTGTATCTAGTACTGAATTTGTCACTTGAAATATTTTATTGTATCCTTTGATTTAAATGTACTCCGTGTGAGAACATTTACTGTAATACTTAATTGAATTAATTAATAAAATGTTCTTCCCGAGACTTGCCTAGAAAATAAACGTCAAATACTGAAGTGATAACGATCTCACTTCAGACTCACAGAGTTGTATCTAGAGTTCCTTAGAATGTTATGAATTACGCAGCACGCTTTTTTGCAGGACTGAAGATGTTGGGTAGAACAATTGTGAGTAAAATGTATTTATATTATCCAAATGTTACGTAAATACAAAAACAGAATGAGAGATGAAGAAAACAACAAAAAAACAAAACAAGAGAATTGAGAAAAGGGAATTGAGAATTGAGAATTGACACACAGCATTTAGATGGAATCGTCACATATCTGAACTTTCGTCAAATCATATTTGACCTCTTCAGAGAAACGGATTCAAAATAGAGAATTTGTTGTAATTTTGCCCCTGTGGAAATTGACAATGATGTATTAGAATTAAATAAATGGTTTAGTTTATGTGATTAATTTAGAATAGTTACATATTTTGGTCATCAAATTTAAAGAAACTGGAAAGCTAAGTGAAATAATGATTATAAATCAATATGTTTTAACTTATTCGATACCTTTAAGACAAATGCCTTTTTGAGGATTATCTTACATAAAGACGACAGTACTTTATGTTAAAACAGATGTGGATAGAGAGTCAACAGTTGAATATTAAATTTAAAAAACATCAATTACGTTTTTCAGTGAGACCAAAAGAGAAGTAGAACTACATAACAGTAGACATGACACACAAGGCAGTAATTAACAAAATATATCTTTTTAGATCTTCTATTGCAATGTTGGTCGCTTTGCTCTAGTACATACCTTCTTCGTGACATGGATTGTCAGATACGTGCAGTATATCAAAATCTATGTATAATTAAATTGCGTATTTATTATTCTGCGCAGTTAAATCGCATGGATCTAAGTCTTTCCGTTTACTACTGGACACTCAATTATAATCGAAGTTTTACCCATGCAATAAATCGGGTCTATATGATGAACCGCTCAGTCCAGGCCCCGGCCGTTCAAATTCGTTCTCTAGTGTGAATCTATTACAGAAACCAATGATTTACAAATTGCGGAATATTCGCAGGGTTCCAACTAGTAGAGGAAAGTTTCTGATGAATTTTAACTGACACCGAAATTGGATCACACGTGTTATTATGCATAATAATGTTGGATCATAGAAGATGGCTTTAATGTTTGTGTATAATCTAATGATATTTTATTTTTACTTATTTAAGGTAGCTTTTCAAACTACTAAGGTCATATAGCGACCAGTGTAAGTATCAGTGAGGGTAACGGTATACGGACACACATACAAATATCCATGCTCCGGGGAGTAATTGAACCCGCGACCCTTCAGGCACGAGGTAGCTGCTGATCTTCAGCCTTAGCGACTTTGGCTCTCCAGGCTGGCTCTAATGAGACTGTTAGTCAATTTTCCGAAAATAGCAGTCATTTTAATGAGTACGATTAGTGTTAGTGTGTTTTTGTGAAGTGGATTACTATTCGTGAACTATATATCATTACTCATGTAACTTTTATGCTACGTTACAAATATTCATTAGCTTCCGATTACTCGTAATACGACTAATGTTGCTCCTAAAGTAGCTGCAAAGCATAATTTGTTCCTTACATTTGCATGATTTATCAACATTAACCTGCAGAATTTTGCCTTGATCATACCGGTCCGTCGTCGGAGGCTAGTAAGCATTATTTTATATTTTTTTCTTTCACTTTCTATTGATTCTTGTAGAACACGATTTTGTGCATCATATGATGCCCTGGCAGTTAAATAGACAACTAGCAAGCAAAGTTCAGTATAAAAACTTGGGGAAAATGGTAATGAAAAATTCTTGTCATATGATTATATTTATAAACACAAGAAAGAGTAGAAATAAACTATTTAGCAAGTCGATTGACAAGTTTGACTAAAATGTCCGAGTAGCATCTATTGCAAAACGTTGGAATGACAGTTTTAACGATCAGACCATCCAAACAGAAATTAGAACATTCGGAAACGCAGTTTACAAGGCAATAACAATAAAAAATAAATTTCTGTTCTCTAGGTCACAAAGAACTTCGATATGATGTAGAATGTATCTGGTTCTGTGCGATAAGCAGAAGGAGAAGGGAAGAATATACTGTAGTGGGTCTTCGATGTAGATTATATGTTCGTTGTGGCTCGTAACGTGGCAGTCAGCGTGTTCCGGCACCCGGGGGCTCGGTGCCTTTAGTAACTGTGCTTCCTAGACGATCACATGCCCAGGAATTCGTGGTGTCGCGTGTCACTTATATTCTGTTACTTCACGGAACGTAGGTAAGCAATTCGGCTAAGGACGCCCGCTTATTTTAGTAAAATATTCACCAAGAGTACGCAAATGAATAACACAAAACCATCCCAAATTAGATAACTTTTTTTAAGGTAAAATTAATTTTAGGAAAGCGTGTCGTTCGTCGATTGTTTTCTTCGCATTTCTTAACAACTCCGCATATTAATGCTTTTAACGGATAAAAAGGGTGATACTGCAGGGTGATGCGAAATATTAAATAAACTAGTGGTGCTACAGAATGTTAGAGACTTTTTCGTGCTAGTTAGTTTACTAATTTATTTTGTCTGGCTTAGCTTTTATATCTTGCCACATACTTTTACCAGCTACCATCTATCGCCGCTCAATGAACAAAGTTTTGAAATTTTCTCAGTTTTTCGTTTTACTAATTGTAGAACAGAAATATTACTTAACGAATATCAAAGAAGAATTACACCTCGTGCTAAATGGCAATTTTCATTGAAAAATTAAGAATCGTTTGAAATAAAATGGCGTTTAAGTGTTACTGTAAATGCAAAATTTGAGATCTTTTTCTCAAAAAAATTGAGTTTTCGAAAAACCTTATTAGACGTCATTTGGAGCATTTCCACCCGAAAATGCAATAATGTTTTCAAATTGCTGGAAATGTGAATATTAACAACGTGAGACATATTTAAAAAATTACATTTGTGTAAGTTTTTAAAAAACAAAATTATACAGCAAAATGAATATTATGTGATCTCGAAGATTGCAGTTAGCATCATATGCTCGAAAAGTTTGAAGAACAAATGTGGTACCATTTTGAGAAAATTTCGTTTGAGCGATTTTAAAAATGCGGAATTTTAACAAGTTTTCACAGAAAAATGTCTGAAATTTCGACAAACTTTATATAACACTATTTAAAGCATATGTACTCATAAATTCAATAGTGTGAACAAATCATCGCTAGTGTAAATATTAATGACGTGGGAGACAAATCAAAAAATTACATTTTTGTAATTTTTGAAAAAAACAAAAATAGAGCAAAATGGCGTTTATGTCTTCTCATATAGTACCTTACGCACTGTACCTACCAAAAGTTTAAAGAAAAGAATTAGAGCAATTTTTGAGAAAATAAATTTTTTAACTTTTCAAATTTTCGAAAATTCGGAGTAAACGGTGAAAATCGCACGTATGTCACCTTCATAAATGTATTTTACTCTATTTTTACATGAAACTTTAAAGTATTCCAAATTTGGAGAAGGTTTTTCAAAATCGCAGCGCCTTGAGTCAAGCCAGACCAACCGGGGAATATTTATTTTTGAAAAAATCCTACGTATGGTTTAGGCTCTAGTTGTGTTCAAAGACGAACAGACGGATCGATTTTTCGCAGCATTACATAACTTTCTGTATACTACGTATACACTCCGTGTATATGTACGTATACGAGAAATTACTTATGTGAATAGTAATAGTAGAGTGAATCTTATGTTCTTGCTTTAGATCAGTGTGAAAAACTGTTGTGTTATTATTTGTTGAAATAATATGATGTACTCGCGACTATGATAGTAAATATTCAACATCCAATCCTTACTAATTATCTAATTCAATGAACCTATCTTTTGGCTCTTTGTACAAGGGTTTCTTCTACAGTCGAGAGCGTCATCTATGTTCAGAGGGGAAGGAAAGAAATGTATTTAGTAAAAGCATCAACACCAGCTTTTTTTATAAATATCATACTATATTGAATAGTAGTAGTTGAAATATCTTTATTGCTACATAGAGTATAGCAACACCAAACCAGGAAAATAGGAATACTTATGGAAGGAGTGAATGATATAAAACTTCAAAATAATGTTGGCCAAAAATACATGAATTAATTTGTCGAAATGTGACGGCAAAATTACAATGAAACAAAATTCTGGAAGCGGGAAAGTAATACTTGTCCAATAGCAAATAATAGAAGAATACGTTTGTATTGTTTTATTACTAAGTTGTACGCCGACATTTTTAATGTGGCTTTATATCTTTTTCGAAACACTAAGTGTAGTATGCAATTGGCCAACTAAACAAATTGTCTGCAATGCGTCTTTCGTTACCCACAGTACCTAATACTATCATTGCACATAGTAGGTACAAATAATTCAACGATTCAACATGGAGAATAATTCAATGAGCTGATGAACGAGCTGGGTAGAACTGTTGATTGTGTCTTCGATCAAATTGCGCAAACTGTCCGCATACCTTACTTCCCTTGTTAATACACACTAACGAACATCGTTGCACCTTCACTGCATACGCAAATTGGGCATTGATATTCCTCTCGTAGTCGTCTCACCAAGTACTCGTATATTTTGAAAGACAGAGTTTTAATGACGTTACGGGTCATTTTCTTAAAGAAAATATTTGGCAAAAATATTTTTTGCACAAAAAAAATTCATTATTCTCCATTAAATAGATCTTCCTACCTTATTGTCGCTCGACAACTATAATATAACTATAATAACTTTTAAGTCCAATTTTTTCAATTGTTAATACAGACGGGTATATTAAATTGTAATTATCTAATCTAAGGTTAATAACGGCTTTCATTTTCTAATAACGTGCGTAAATGGTTTAGGGCAACTAACGTTGCCTTGTGAAGAGGCGTGGTACGTATAGAGATTTTTTTTCATGCAAATGGAATACAAACTATGAACACAAAAAAACATATTGTGATTCTTTTACTATCCTTCGTGTTCCAAGAAATTAGAGTTAATCCTTATCAAAATTAATATTTTATGTAGTATCAGTTTTTCATATGGTCTTTTACAAAAATGAACGGAATTGTCCCGGACTATCATATATAAGGACGTTAAAGTAATTTATAATTGCATAAGGTGGAAAGAAAAATATTTTTCCTCTAAAAATTACCTTTTTTCTTTCCCCTACAGACATTTTTCGTTGGACCTGGTTTATGGAATGATATGACACATTGAATGTGATGAAGGGATCACTAACTTAGAAAGATATTTGGGCATAGTTAACCCACAAATCAAGGAAACTATTATCAGAGTTTGGCTGTTTTCTTCAGTCCAGGAGAAATATAATTTTCTTAACGTGCATAATAATGAGAAGTAAATTCTAAATTATCGACTGATCCCACGTTTGGATCAGAAAAATCGGGTCTTGTTCAGCATCCAGTGACTGTGTTTGTAGGCACTGTGTTCTTCGTATATCAATATGATTTAATTACATTTCAAGATACTTAATAGCTCTTGTAGATGAATGTTTACCGCCTATATTGTAAAACTGATATTTCAAAGACTTACATAAAACAAAGCCAGCATAATCAAATGTCAGAGGCAAATTTGCGGATACGTATGTCAATCAATGCTTTTTGCAGTTCACTATGGACGACATCGCTGAATTATGGTTCACTTTTACTATCAATTAACGCCTTATCTCTTCTCTATTTTATAAATATAACTATAGGCTGTCTAAGATGTAAATTGGTACGAAAAACACACATTTTTTCTAAAAAACTAACACTAATTTTTGCAAAAGATCGCAAATTTGTCCCCTCCCCAAATGTATATGAGCGCAGGTTAAGTCTCGCAAGATCGCAAAACACGTCCAAGAGTTTCTGCTAGCACTGATAAAATTCACCATTTGTATTAACTCTAATTTTCTGTAATTTTGAATTTTTCTTTCATTTGTGGCTTCTTAAGAATTTATACAAATTTCTTGTAATAATTAACAGTACCTCAAGAGGCAAAACACTCCGTTTTATTGAACGTATAAAACACGTAAAACAGAAAATCAAATCTGTTTGCACTCTAAAGTGAATTACCCCAATAGGTCTTTCAATATAGAAACGGAGGTCTTCAGGATATATTTTACTAAACTTAAGGCGCTGTGCAGCTCCCAACCGACCTTGAATTTTCAGTTAGAAGTATGACGGTGAATTCCTGCCACATATCGATCATATACTGAAATATCAAATGAATTGAAATATGGCAAAACCCTCAAATTTCACCGTCAAAAATGTGTCCGGTGTGAAATTGACCATGAACAAAAAGAGAAAAAGTCGTTTTTCTCAAAACTATTTTCCGTTGGAATATTCCGTTATTATTCCGAGAGCCTCAATTTTCTCTTGTGATTCTGGTTGCTCTAGGTAAAAGTTGGATTTGAAACGATTGCAGATGTGCGGCTTACCACGTTTGCAGCGTCCGCTACAGTACAGAGCATGCAAGACGCAGGGCTTGGCGGGAAAGCCTACCTCAACCCAAAAATCCTACGGCACTTCTGACAAATTAAGCGCATTTCCGAATTACAAGATCATAAATTATATTTTTGGTGCATTTATGTGAAAACTGGTCAAGGCATATTTTGTTTGTTATGTATTTACAAAGTAATATTTGAAAATTGCATGCGGGTTAAATGGTTGTTTAGTTTATTTTGACATATTACAAAACATTACGTGCTACGCATAAACGATATCGCTTTACCTACAGAACTATCTTATCATCCGCGTATCGAATTCATTAATATAACGATACACCACATACGATTAATTTTTTTCAGGAGTGATGAAGGATTCCCCACATTCTGTAATCTGTGAACGAAACATCAATGGATTCAATAATTTGCGAGTTTCTTATCTGCGTTTTCCTTGCAATATTTGAATAAGGTGTTGGTTTTGGAGAGAAGTAAAATAGGAAATCATTTAACAAATATTTTTATTTTTATATTAAGTTTAAAAGTTGCAATTTCTCTGTAAAACAATTGCATCCGAAATAATTGATTCTTCTTCTAGAAACGTGTTCTTTTGAAACAATAATTTGTAAAAGATGTAGATAACTTATTAATTAAATAAATTAAAATAATTATTCGAATAATTTTCTTTACAAAATAGATAGTCTCTTCCGATAATAACTCATCATTGATACATAAAAGTGCATAAATGACTTATTAAGAAAATGCCAAAAACATAAAAGAGAGATAAAATAAAATCATTCTCATTCTTGTTATAGCGAATTGGACTGTATATTTTTACCTTCCATTAAACATGTTTTCTTATAATCAAAATTCTGAGGTGTGAAAATATATTTCAATAATAATTCATTGCGTGTTCAAAAATGCTTTTCTCAATTCTTGTATTCATTTATACCGGATATATAACTTCAGAGGTAAATAGTGGTATTCAGACAGCATTTGGAAGAAACTTGCGAGTAGAAAATGGCATTAAAGCCACTCTAACTTCATTATAATAATATTAAAAACAATGGTTTACTATAATTCAGTTTTTTGAGTGACATAACATGCTATCATTCATGTAATTAATTAATAACATTTTGCATTTTTTTTCAATTTTTGATGAAATGTTTTATCATTTCCATATTGTTAAACGTCTCTCCACTTTTATTTTGATTTTATTGTACGTTTTAAGAAGTAAATTTATTTTGTTTATGATGGCCTTAATTTTGTTTTATAATACAAAAACAAGTTTAATATATAGGGAGAAATTACAACACGTCCATGAACATCTCTCTTCGGACATAAGCTCTCAAATTAGTTACGCTATAATGTGTCAGGCACTACATTCCTGCACAATATCTGACCCCATTGACGATAGTAGATGCAAACAATATTTGGTAAAAATGAAATTTGCAATAATGTTGGTATACAATTTGGGAGAGTTAAATATGATAAACTCCAATAATACGATATCTCAAAACTATTAGAGCTAACTTTTCAACGTTGTTCATAGTGTAGTAAGATTCATTTGTTTCTTTTATTACACAAATTTACATTTCTCTTCTAATTTACTATCATTTGATACATGTAAAGAACAGTGATCTGAAAAATGATAAGAGACAATGATTTTCCTTTTTCCTTCCACCATGGAACGTTTTTTGTGTACTTTTTTCCTTAATAAGATGCCCTGTTTATGTTTTTAATCGAACTTGATTTTGGTCGTTGAACGAATCTAGCATTTCCTATTTTCGTAATCGAAGTGTTCCTTGCAACTCCTCTAGCAAATTATTTCCCTCTTCCCCATTTTCCTAAGGAGAATCTCGACATCGGAAACATCTTGTAGCGGAGGAAACGCAGGGTGTTTTAGCATGTAATAAAACCATTGATACGTTTCGTCTTGTAACCTACCTTTGAAACAGGGAGAATTTTTGTATTAACATTAGAGCGGCTCATGATGGCAGAAACACTATGATTTAAAAAATGTTCGTGTTTTAAATGAGTAGAACACTACAGTTTTCGTTCATTAGCTGTAGCAATTTGTAGTGATCCAGCTACGTTTACTAATGGGAGCAATGATTTTTAGAAGTACTAATTTTCTTTAAAAGAGTTAAAGATTTTCTCGTATCTTGAGTAGACTTCTTTTTCTATAGACTCACAACAGTGAAACGTTCCTCTATCGAGACAGGTTTTCAGCAAAAGCTATATTTCTTTAGTTGAGTGAACTGAAATCTCTCCTGAATGGAAACGTGGGTGGGAAAGAATGTTCTTAAAAGAAACAATTCTCATACGAAATTATAGTTTAACGATACAGATAAATATTAATCATAGAAATTATTGTTCTGAACGTGTTGGCACATTGTCTAATTATTAGCTAAATTAATAGTATTTATCTCTAGCAATTAACTTCCGACAATTTATGTACGGAATCACTAGTCCTGGGAAGATTTAACAGCGTTCAATTTTGCTCTCGTTTACACTTTTTGCGGTCGTTTATATATTATAAATGAGTGAGAATTGCTGTAATGCAGTAACATTACGGGAAATGTTTTTTACAAATCTCATATACTCATGAGCCAACGATGATTATAGTTCTCTGCGGCTAGATAAAGGTAGTACATAATCACAAAGACTTTTTTACTAATTTTCTGTAATAAAGAAAGTAAATCAATACAAGAAATGAACACCTGATAAGTAAATATATATTAATAAATATATTTTAAGTTCAGCAAAAAAAATTCTTCGTGAGAAAAATTCGTATGGTTTTTACATTTTATAAGAATATATGCACTGAAGTTTGCAAATATAAGGCATAGAAATTTTGAATTAATTGCATTAGTTGAAAGTTACATTTTCAAGTGAATTCTAACACTTTTATTGAACTACTACGATTATACAATTGTTATACAACACAATTAAAATTCTCTCTTAAAAATATCTGACGGCTCCAGTGAGTCAGTGTTATAATTCGACCGTTTCATCCGGCTTTTTAGCACAAATACTGAAATATTTTCATTGGAGTGCCTAGATAGTAACTGTCCTTTGGGGGGTTTAGTTTAGTCTTCCTTTGGGGGGTTTAGTTTTGTTTATAACCTCATTCAACCAGTTTGTTTGCATTAAAAAAGGAGTTCGAAGACCTCCAATGAAGGTTAGGAAGCCTCTCGCGGCAGGAGGCTGTCGCAAGATTGCGACCATGCGCGGCGACAGAGCCAGAAGAAATAACTCGCGGGGTGCATACAAAGGAAAATTTGCATAGAACCCAACGGCGTATTCAAATGGCGGGGGCGGCCAGAGAAGCTTGTGGGCGGGGTGGTGGCAGCGGGTGGCGGTTCTGCCCGGCGACGGGAGCGGCAGCGCAGCGGTGTTGCGACCTCGGCCGCGCCCGCGTCACCCGCGCCCGCGTCACGCGCGCCCGCCTGCCCGCCCGCCCGCCTACCGCGACGCTGCCTTCCGGCAGGCCGTCTCCGCGCAGCACCGGATGGTAGCGCAGGGCTGCGCAGTGGCTGAACGGAAGAGTGTGTTTTGCGAGCTAGGGGTGGAAGCATCGCCTCGAGCTGATTTCAAATCCATCCTGTAGTTTTCGCTCCAGGAACGGATAAGAACATTTGGTGGCAACTTGCCTACAAAGCTTATATCTGACTTCAAATACATGCAAATATTTTTCGCTCCGGAAAAGGGACCTCAAACCATGAATTTTTTGTGTTTTGCATAGAAAATACAATATTTTATGGATAATATTCTACATAAAATGCACAATTGCATTAAGATGGCCGAGATAGTTAGGGCCTTAGTGCCGTAGCGGTCTCAGACAAGAAGACCGCGGGTTCGGGTCTCGCCTCGAGCATGGATTTACTTGTGTATGTCTATACGTGTGGACCGTTCTTTCGTCCCTCACTATCATCGTCCATACCCCAGGCCTAACAACCTTGGGGAATAACAATTGGGTTTCAGCAAAATTGCTGACCCCCCAGATAATGTACTTACAACTACTGAAGCAGGATGCTCACGTGATTCCAGTTAACTATATTTAATTGCACAAACTTCTATACGATAATTGGTGAAAAACATGACTAGGGGAGATTGGTGTAACATGAAGCGGAGATACGTACAATATTTGTAGAGCAGCTATTTGTAATCTCTAGCATTTATATCTTCCTTTTTTACGAGGGACCCATGGAAATCTTCAACAAGACGGCGATGAGCCCACACTTCTCAGCAATGGAAGATCTTTTACTCACTAAAACCACAAACCATTTATGTTCCTAGAGTCATCCACATTGGAACCGCAATTATACATTACTTCGGAGCTGTGCCAAGTACTTTGAGGTACTATTCAGGTTCGACTTTGGCTGCTGTTTATTTCGTCTTTTTTCTTCTTGTCAGTGACAGTGATATATCTCTCCATTGCTGTCCACTTCTCCTTGTTACAGATCATTACGTTTTCAATGTTTTCTGGTGTGATATCGTGCCCTACCTGCTATATCATACGTCTTAGCGTGTTTTATTTCGGGCAGTGGAATTTTCGAATGATTTTTCTTTTTAATAATATCTCAATGGTTAGGTGTTTTAAAAAAAATTAATGTTGTTTTTGCGCTATTTTACAAATTTATTCAAGCTTTTAATACAGAATTTACAATAATTGACGCTTCTGACTACATATACATAAAATCGTGTTCTTTTGCCTATCGAAACAATAAAAAATACATTTTGAATAATGAAGAACAAATTCTCATTTCTAAGCATCATAATGTATCTCAAGATTTCCTACTACACTTTAGAAAACACAAATCATTGTTAAAACATGTCATAAGGCAGGCTAAAATCATGAAACATAATCAGGATATATTTAACTCGAATAATAAAACAAAAGCAATGTGAAATATAGTAAAAATGTCGACCAAATCAACTAGAAACCTTGTAGAGAATTTTCTTTTAACAGATAACGATAGAAATGTGAACGATCCGGCAACAGTGGCTGGTCTCTTGAACCAATACTTTTCGAGAATTACTGCCAATCTCACTGAAAGTCTTCAGCCACAAAATTCTGCATCTGACGTTTCTCCAAAAATTTCAGACACGATGTTCGTCTCCAAAACTTCTTCCTATGAAATTAACAAAATAGTTGGTAGACTAGAAAATAAATATTCGGTCGATTTAGATAAATTTCAGGATTGCCACCAGGCTATTATACCCCTGTTAACGTACATATTTACTATATTCTTATGCACACACGTTTTTCCAGATATTTTATAACATCTAATATTAAGCTGCTATTTGAAAAAGGCAACAAGAGGGAATATATTTTCAGCAAACGCTCATGTCTGTAACTACAAAGACTCGCAAACAATACATGTTCATAACCCCTTGCTAGATGACATTAAACGATTAAATTCGATACAAAAGTTTTTTTAATCCCAAGTAAAACCTTTTCTGCATCCCAACTGTTTCTATTCAGTTAGTGACTATACCGAGCATCAAAAGGAAATAAATATTAGTTTAGCAAAGACATTTAATGTATTATTTACAATTTGTATTGTATAATTATAAAGAATCTGTAAGTATTGTACTTCAGCTTCTGGGTCAATGACTTCATCTCTATCAGGTTTTCGACCAGTTTCCCTGAGCCTTGAGCAAATGCTGAGATTGCCTTTGTTTTGCTTGTGAACAACTAAAAGAACGGAAAGTAAAACCGCTGTAAATTCATCCACTGAAAAATTGGGAATACTTACTGAAATAAAATTAAGAAAAGAGGGTAAAAACGATTTTGCTAAGTAAAGAAACCCCAATTTCTTCACATAGCAGAGGTACAACATTTAAGAAAGTGCGCAGAATGTTTCATAAGATCCATCTTGAAAATGTGAAGGAATAATATCCTCTCTTTATTCGAGGCTAAAACTAACGAGGTTTTTCTGAACATTTCACATCGACTGGAAATAAACACAAGTCACGTAAGAGAAGATGTAAATAAAAGAAACAGTGAGTGAAAGGGAGAAAAATTCTAAAAAAATGCCGGCATAAGTTAGTTCTGTTAGTCGATATACCTAAAACACAACGTGGGAATAGCAATTCAGAAAGAACTGGAATAAATATGACCATAATAAAGCTTTTTGGGGTCATATAATAGTGAACACAGAGGTGAAGAAATGAACACCAATAATTTTGAAAAAGGTATTAATTACACTTGAGGTTGTATACACACGTGGTAGTGCCTAGATGTAAACTATCCATAAGATTCTATTCCATGGAAGAGATATAATAAAAAGTAGCAATATCCCTAGTGAACAATTTCCTGAAGAAGCCAAAGTACGAAGAAAGAAAAATAACAGAATATTCAGTGAACTATTTACAACGAAAAAAAGAGTAGGCACTAGCACTGATTTCAAGAACAGGCTTCTGATAACATCTGATCCATATTGCAAGTTTCCAGAGATCGTCAAAATCAAAGTACATAAACAATTTTTTAAAATTAATTTTGTAGAAATTGATCAACAGAACACTGAAGAAGTGCCGTTACCGCATCCGCGGATTTATCTGGAGACAGCATTAGTGGCCCATAATAATCATTTTCTAATGTAATTCTTTAATTTGTTTCCTTATTGGCTAATATATTTTTTTCACTTCCTTTCTTATCGCATCACAATTTAGAATATTACAATTTGAGTTATTAATTATTTGCAAACATTCATTTTGTTTCTATTTGCGTTTTCCTTTCTCAGTTCGTGGATTGACACCTAAAGCTCGAGTTGTATTTTCGCAAAAACAACATTGCCATCAAAATATTTCAAAGAAAATTGTTTCACGTATTAACATTATAAATCACTTACAATATATGCTTTGTGTACCAGTAAACAATTAATAGTTTCGTAGATTTTCATTATTTTTCCACATATACTACCAAAATTACACACTGCACGGTGACAAGATTTTAGACACAATCTAGATACTTAAGTCGAGCTCAGACGCCGCCCGGAGGAGAGTTCTACGACCGGTTGCTCCATCGTTAGACTTACGTGGTTTCTCCGATGAATACTAGGGGAATGCCGGAATCCTAACAAACGGGACAAACTCTTGTCCTCTTGCTTGTCCTATCCTTAGCTCTACTTACATACACACTTATACTTGCTTGGACTGCACTATTAAACAAGTCAGGAGACTTGTCGAGAATTTAGAGCTTATCCCGAATGGGACGATTTCCAGCGGGTGGAAGATACCTGGAAGAGGAAAATGCTGCTGTTCTCATCGTTCAACGGTGGAAGATCATCGCTATATCTAGTGAAATAAACACGCACTTCACCTACGGAACAAATGAATAGCGGTTGACACGTCCAAAAACAGGAAATAATATATGTCTATAGTTTATTACTCATCTCATTATCTCCCTTATCACTCTTTTAGACGTTTCTTCAAGTTATCACATTTTTGTGTTGATAGTGTCATAGTACTAATAATTTTTTGTTGTTTGTAGGGAATGATTATAAATATTTTGTGAAATTGTTTAAGATTTTTTACGCCAAGAAAGAACACGACAAAACATGCTGTAGCTTCCTTTGTAGTAGAAAATTTCAACCTCCAGAATATCATATCCTTCAATATCATAAATAGTAGATCAAATAGTAATTTTCTGAAGCAAGGTTTATACTATTTTGTCAGTAGTTGTTGATTTTTTTTTTCCTTCACAAATCAAGAGCCTGTCGATTGACAACGACTCGATTTGATTGCAATGCATGATTGCAAAGAATAGTAAAGTGAATGACGAATAAAAGAGAAGTACAATCCTCACACGTTTCCTGATGAAGGTAAATAAAAGTTTTGAAAATATAAATTAATAAAAAGGGAGGTTAGCAACAAACCTAGACAATTTCGCTCCCGACTTTGAAAACACTTATTTGCATGGGTAAACGAACTGCAGATTAGATTTTGTATTTACTAGGCTGTCCGGGTGACGCCGCGTCCATGGTAAAGGTGCCGACGTTTCGGTCGCCATTCTGCGACCTTCCTCAGGGTGGAATGCAAAGGTGCCGAAACGTCGGCACCTTCGCCATGGACTCGGCGTCACCCGGACAGCCTAGTAAATACTGACTCCGGACGTGGAAGCCTACGCTTTCAGATTAGATTTTATTCTATTGCTAACAAAATATACATACACAGCCCTGGTTGTACTCCTTCCACTACAAGCAAAAGGAGAGCTGAATAAAACGTGCAAATAGTACAGCAACATTTATTTCCAGAAGCAAAGCAAAGGGTCATCTCAACATTTGCTCAATGGATCAGGAAAATAAACTGACTGAGATGGAGGTCATTGATTCGGAAGCTGAAGTGTTGTTAGTTGTTACGGACATAATTAAGTCATTTCTGAAATTATACAATATTAATAGAAATTATTGCATTGTGAATCATTGTGAAAATAAATATTTTTCTTATTAATGATCAGTATGGACTAATTGAGTTGAAACAATTATCAGCAGAAAATATTTTACTTTTAACTTAATGTGTGTACTGATTTTTATATTTTAATATCATGTGGAAATGTGTTGTAAAGCAAGGTGCGGGTATTGTACCCGTAAGTGGATTTCTTGCAGTGAGATCTTGATACTGACACCTGATGAATGTGATTTCTACGACGTGTGTTCCAATTATAAGTATCAATTATGTATGAAATATGTTCCCACCATTAAGTAAGCCAGTTGTGACAAAAGCGACATACTTATAAATAAAGGCAATGCAATGGTAAAATTCCAAACACAATGACGAAGAGGTAGAAGGAATCACATGGTGGATGGCATTATCTTATAATTGAAATAATTTATTTCTGCAATCTAAAGGTCTCAGTACTGTAGAATGAGTTTCCCCATATTATTATGGCAGATTATCTCAATCGGGAATGTACATTTGCAAAATACACGCAACGAGATGTTTGAAGGCTGCCAATTTTAAAGAATTCTGAATGAGAAATGAACTTACTTTAATGTTTAATTCTGTTATACGATATTCCACTTTAGGTTTGTGTGAACTGAGAGCCCGTGAAAATTTGTTACCTTAACATCAGCTAACTGCGTATTGTTGATTTTTAACGGGGCATGCGATATCCAATTTGAAATGCATAATTTCTTTGAAACAGTTTTTCCTTCGTTAACTATTATTTTTTATTACGAAACTTCTGAAATCGTACCATATATTGTTTACTTTTTGCAAAGAAAATTCGTGTCATCAGCGAACAGAACTGTTCTTTAATTTTTAATCATTTTGGTCCATTGATGAAGAAACATCGTTCAGAAAAGAAAAAAAATGCAATCGCTATAGATTTTGATTCTTTAAAACCATATTGAAGTCTGAAAATGCTTTGCTTTTCCTAAGAAAAAATTCCATCTGCTTGAAGACACTTAAGACACTTAAGATTAATTTTGTGTGAGTAATTGCTTGACTACTTTCGGCGTTCGGGAACTTTTTTATCGTTCGGGTTCGTTTCATATGGTGACTGCCATACCCTTGCGCACGCCAGTTTTTACGTTCAACAGTAGTGGACGAAGAAGAAGAAGTGGTTCTGATGAATTGATATTCGTTACTAAAATGAAGAGAATATAAATTTACCGCACTCCTCATTGGCATAGGTTGGAGACTTCCAATCCATGTCAATGGTGGGCCGAATCTTGTCTTTGTTTAAAATATCAACCTGTGTCAATCCGTCAGAAGGTCGGTGACTTGAAATTATCAATATATTACGAAATTAATTCAGACAAGGAAGAGTACTAACATTCGGTTAATGCTCTCATGTGTAGTGTTTTAACTAATATTTATTATTAATAATTATTTTATTACAACAATAATATTAAACCAAACTGGTATGCTTAATTTATTTTGTAAATCACAGCCACCAATCTATACCTAATTACAGTTAAATATATCGTAGGTCACCTAATTTCACAGAGATTGCTGTATTTCCTTGTTCACTGGCAGGCCCTTGAAAGAAATACCAAAATTACAATGCAAAACCCAGATATCTCTGAAAAAAATCAATTTTTGTAAACAAAAGTATGATAAATAATTTATGAATTACAATGATTAATAATTTACATATTAATACTGTACGGTTATTATGAAAACAGAAGAAGTAGTCCCGGGAAGTGAAAAAATATTATTTTTGTTTATTTGTTTAGTAATAAAAATGTATTTTCCTGTGTTTCAGGTTGAAACGTTTTAATGTTTAACTTCTCATCTGCCAGAGAAGCAAGCAAATGTCTCCTACCGACATACTTTGAAGTTTGGAAGGTAATATCCTTTTATTATTACTTTTAATGTGATAGATTTAATTGGTCTTTTTGTATTCCAAGAAAAGGGGGTTGAAAGAAATATTCATGCCACGACTCATTGTCATTTAATGATGTTTATTAAGTAAAAGAAAATTTTATAACTTCATATACTCCTCTCGAGAAGAGGGTTTTGACTGAAATATGCTGTTTTATTTCCGCTCAAATATGAAACAAAAATATAAATGATTGATAAAAATAATAATCATGATAGGTAGAGAAGCGTGCAACATCCATAAATCAAGAAGGCAGAGGCACTTTAATGTCTTACTTTAAAGGAAGGAGAGAAAACTCAGTATAATAGGTGTGGGACATAAGAAATAAAATATCTAACAGTTTTTTAAGTATACAAAGGCCCCTTTTTAAAATCCAATTGAGCCTTTCAATTACTAGGAAGTAGGAGGGTTTGGGGTTTGCAGTGGGCGATTGTGCATCTTTTTTATCAAAACCTCTGCCAATAATTTTTTTCCGACGCCTTATCGCCCTTTTGAAGTGAACTACAGGCACTGAAACAATTGACTCTCCCGTTAAGTGTTATGCTAATGATATTCGCTTTCTCTTCAAGAATAAGGGAATAGTCTTCATTATCATCATCATCATTATCATCATCATCATCATTATCATCATCATCATCATTATCATCATCATCATTATCATCATCATCATCTTCTTCTTCTTCTTCTTCTTCTTCCTTATCTTCTTCTTCTTATTCACTTCTCTGATTAGAGATACTACGTGTTCCGGCTTCATAACACCATCTCTGCCTTGCCTTGGACGGACTATGTCCTTTCTTCCCCTTGGTTTGTACAGAAAGGCATGTTGGGGATCCTTTCGAAAGACAATCTTACTAAGTGTTGTACCCACCGTGATCTGTATTCAGTAATTTTTTCATTGATAGAAAATATGTTAAGTTCCTGTCTTATATCTTCAATTTTTATTTTATTCATTAGGGTGCATCGTTTTGCTCTCCAGAGGAATTTCATTTCAGAGGCTTGTATCTTCACTTTATCTTTTCTTATTGTCCATGATTCAAACCCGTAAAGTAGTTGTGGTACTGCCATAACTTTATAAAATTTTAACAGTGTCTCTTTTCCAGTTTTATTGCAAAGGTATGTGTTTATTGTTCCGCAATTATGTTGGATACGTTGTATTTTTTTTCATATTATCACTGTAGTCAAATGTGATATTACAGCCCAAATAATTAAAATGTTTTATTTGGTCTATTACTTTGTCTTCTATTGTTATTTTAATTCTGAAGGGATACTTTGCCTCTCAATGTCACCACTTTAGTTTTATAGAATATATTGAGAGACAATATAGTTTGCATACTCTATTTAGCTGGTTCAAGGACTTCTGCAGACTTATTTAGGTAAAACGTAGCCCCTTTTTCGAAGAATCTGCCAGAGAAGTTCACGATTTGCTCTATCAAACGCTTTCTCATAATATACAAAAGCTATGTGGATCTCTAAATTGAACTAATTTTCTGTTTGCTATAACATAATATATTAGCAATCTTGTGGTGTCATTACTCCAGGTAAATTTATTTATATCTATTTTCCTGAAGGTAATAATCATCTTAAAATCGTTACTAGTAGCAAATTCCCTAAGTTCTTGTCCATTTCTATTGATAGTTTAGTGTCCAAAACACTCAACAACATTTAGAATTATCTGTTTTCCTACTCGGGCGTTTAGATCTCCTGCAATTACTATGTAATAATTTTAGCTACATTTATCTAAAATCCTTTAAAAAGTTTCACAAAATGCACCAGTGTCCTCTGTTCTGCCTGCTTCTGGTGCGTACACAGCTAGTACATTTGGAATTTGGAATTGTGTTTCAAGTATGGTCCTCTTGGAATTTGGAATTGTGTGCTGTCACTGTAATAAGGGAATGATGTAGCGCAAATTCTTAAAAGTATGTGCCGAGAATACGATGTAAACTTCCACACAAATGAATGCTGACTTACAGAGGTCTTCTCATTCATGACAACGCAGACCCTCACAGTGCTGCTGTGACCAAACATATCGGATAGATGGGTTGTACTTAAGTCGGCATAAAGCTCGACTTAGCGGCACGTGAGTTTCGCCTCTTCTTGGAACGTGAGAATTGGTTACGTGGCTCTTGATGAGCTACAAAGCAATGTTCGGGGTCATTTCACATTAGTAGCGGCCATTTTCGACGAAGAAATCGGAAAACGTATTCATAGATAAGACAAATACCTGAAATTTCATGACGATTATGTAAAAAAGTAACCATACTTTTAATAAATTTTGAGAATAAATTCTTTTTTTTACATTTGTCTTTTTTTTATAATCCTTTGGAGGTTGGAGAAAATAACCCTTGTAGTTTTGAATGAAAATTTGTCACTTTCCTCTAACTATGGCCATCCACAACTCACCTAGGGACATATTTATCTCCAGCTATGACGACTTGTTTATTTTTATTGAATGTAAGTTGAATATTATGATATAACATATAAACATTAATTCCAAGCTCAAATTACTTTTAAACTAATCGTTTCTTTAAAAAAGAATGTACCCGACCTTTTTAAAAAGCTTATTTTCTAGAACACGTTTTATTTACGGCAGACAGTTCTTCAACTTTGTAGTTTTTACATGTTGAATTTTTGCAATTTTGAAAAATACAGGGAGTTTAGAGAAATAAAACTAGCACCAGTTTTTTACAGGTTTTTGATAGATAGGTAGTAAACAAGTGGAGCTATTTTTGAAGGAAAAATGTTTAAAAACTGAAGATTGCCTATATTTCAGGCAAAACTACACAAAAATTACTCATGTTTTTGAAAAATTGTACATGATTTCATTTCAAGGTCGGTCTTTAACGAACGGATGTTCATTTCCAAAAAATCAGATATTTCAACGAAAATTATACTTCTATTCTCATAAGCGTTTAATGCAACGTTTAGTAAAAACCGCGTTTAAGCAAACTTTTACAGACATCTGTGCGAAAATTTCGAAAATATTGTTGCAGGTTTATGTGACGTACCCCCAAAAAATCCAAATACACCTTTCAAACTCAAAGGGATTAGAGTTAATTTAAATCAGTCCAGGAATATGAATTTTCGAGAAAATCAACAGACAGGACCGACAACAACGGACAGACGGACAGACGGACGTCTCGCAATTTTTTCGATGATTAGATTTTTCGATTAATGTTTCGGTACCATGGACCTACACAATACAATTCTGACTATACAACGGGTTAGAGAAGGTAATGTAGGAACTATATTAACCCATTTTTTCGTTACCAATAAAAACTGTACAATAAAAGGATGGAAAAATTCAATATTCGAAAATAGATAGCTGAGAGAAAAATCGAACGTCAATCTATTGTGTTGATATGTTCAAAAAACATTTAAAAGTTTCTGACTCAAAATTTCACAAAATCTACAGATATTTCTAAACGTTTACATTACGTAATTAAAAGACCATAGAAAAAGGAATAATTCTTTATCTGTGTTCAGGATATTTGAGAATTTGACAAAAATCGCCACTTTCTCCTGCAACACTAGAATAGTATCTCTTTACAACGTAAGTGTTATGCCAAAAAGTGAAAATTTCTAGCTTCAATATTGAAGGTTGAGAGAATCGAAAGACCGTAACTTTCGCAGTTTTTTAAATCGCAGAGTTTGAAATGAAAAATAAACCTATCCTAGTTCTGTGCTTTTTTTGATACCGAAAAATTGATTTACGGCTAAATGTCTGCCCGGCTGTCCGTACGATCGTCAGTCCGCACGATCGTCAGTCCGCACGATCATCGGTCTGTCAGTCGTTCAGCCTATTTTCTTCAACTGATATTTCTTAATGAAATATAAGGATCTGGCCCTGCTAGTTTGAAATGTGTATTTTATTTTTTGGAGTTTTTTACATGAAGCCACATTTACATTTTTAATATCTTCTCAATAAAACGCTTCCACATTTTTGAATCAAACTTTCTCGTCAAAAAGCGTAAGGGTTCTAAAAAGAATGGCGCGGGTCTCTTTGTAGAAATCCCTGATTATTTGAAAATTGGATAAAAATCAATTTTTGGCGCTTCCTACAACTACAATATGGAAGATAAAGATTTTGCTTAATAAAATGTGTTTTGGAAAAAATCATGTACAATTTTCAGGATACGTGCCGTAATTTTGTGTAACTTTGGCAATATTTAAACAATTATTTTGTTAGAAATGGCTTCAAAATTATTCTTTACATTTTCTCCTCATATGTATAAGGATAAACTTGTGAGGCTACAACAGTACATACTTTCTCACTGCTCATTATTTCTAACTGCTATATTATCCTCCATATTATACTATTACATAAACATACAAAAGTGTTTTCAACCAGCAAAAATTAGTTTCCGCACCGTGACTTGAACTCACGTCCGCAGAGTTAACTCAACGAGCAGAGTTGCACATGACATTTTTTAAACATCCAATTTTTTTTACAACAGACTTTGTCTACGGCAAAAACATTTATCTTCAATTTTGAAGTTCTCAAATGTTAACTTTTCACAATTTTCGATAAAACGGAGAGTTAAGTGAAAATAGAAATAGCACTATATGATTTTACCGTTCCTTGATACATAAGAGGAGAAATGTAAAGAAAAGATTCGGAGCGACCCACACTTTAGAAAAATTGAAGATTTCTTTAAGGAACAGATTTTAAGAAGGAAAAATTTCTTTCTTTAATACTGAAGTTAATACTAAGTACTCTCAAGAATTAAAAAATCCGATAAAAATTTCCAAAGGTTTCGTTTTTTTCAGATCGTACAGGGAATATCAATTTTGAAGAAAATCGGCTCAACGGTTTAAGCGCTAGCGTTCATCAATGACGGAAAGACGGACGGACGGACATTTTGACGTATATCGATTTTTTGGTACCAAAAACCCACAAAACATGGGTTCTGATTAGAACAGTAATTATTTTACGATATAATACACGATTTATCCACTTTGTTACCGGGAACCGGCAATAAAGGATTTTTTGTGCCGAAAATTTTCCGTTTCCGACGCACTATTCCACAACGTTCTCTTCGTACGGAGTAAGTGCGAGGAAGTAAAAATTGTCTGTATTCTAATTGCTAACGAACTCTGTATTTTTGAAATTTGCAAAAAGGTAACATTCCAAAACTATCAATTTGAGGAAAGTGATTTATGTCATAAATCGAATCTGTTGTAAAAAGACAGATCTTGAAAAATGAGTGATTTTCGCGCAATTTAGTCTTAAAATCAATGAAAATTATGCAGAAAATATTATCATAAAGAGGGCTTCAAATTTTCCTTCGATTTTTTTTCGTTGATTGAAAATGGCCCAGGTTAAATTTCATTTACGTCTCTGAATTTTAGAAATTGTAAAATTTAGAAATAGTGCAAGATATTATGTTCTATCATAACTCGGATAGTTCTAATTGCCATTATTTCTGATTATATACGCGAAAACTTTGCATGTTTTGAATAAATTGTACATGATATTAATTGAACATTATGTTTGAAGAACAATCTTCACTGTTTAAAAAACTCTCTCTTCAGTAATATAGTTGTAGGGGTGTGTCCCTAAAAAGTAAACTTTTGTTATTTTCGAATACTGTGAAAATTCAATGAGAATTGAACGAGGGTAATGTTTTTAACGTAGATATTTCTGTGTGCATAACAGCAAACAGAATAACACCACATAAAGCCGAACAACATAAAACTTTTATTCCGTGTACGCAAAACTTGCTGCAACAGCCACATGCACGCTATAGAAAATCATTTTATTCTCCAAAGAATTCAACTAGTTGGTTTTGAAGACCCTGTATTCTAATCAAATATGTTTATGAAGAAGTTGCCGTCTAAATAAGAGAAAAATGATGACTTCCAAACGAGCAAAGAAGGTAAAAATTATACGCCATACATTTAAAAACAGAGTAAATGAGAATGAATAAAACTTTTATTAATTGTTTTAAACAGTCTTTGAAATATTTATTATAGGAAATTATTACTCTCGGCAATTTTTCCTTACAGTCCACTTCCTTCAAATGGAACATTCTGTGTTTCTTTATCTTCCCGTGCACCTTGAAATTTCCTCCTCGGGTACATTGCTACTGATACCCCTAAAGAGAGTAGTGTTCATCTGGCTATATCTTGTTGTTCAATTCAGATGGCACCAAGTGGAGTACTCTTAACCACTAACGTAATTATATAATTAATTAAACGATAAAGAAGTAACAGAGTTTCTGAAAACTGACTGAAATTAAGAATACTATTGAAGGGGCAATTTTCCACTTTTTAAAGATTTATATTTTATGTAATTTGTATCATTCTGGCATTATTTTTCCAAACTTTGATTGTTTAACAGTCACTGGTGGATAATTTGAATTACAGAAATATGATTGGCACTTTTAATGCTTTAAATAAAACAAAACACGTTCGTGGTTATTTCACTTCATTCATCCAACTCAATAACGAATTACTCCAAGATGTCTGACAGTGCAAAATACGGATCTAAATCAGTTTGATGATTACTTTATTGTTTCTGTTGTTCGAGATCGAACCGCATTACTTTCCATAGTTCCTGTAAATTATTTTGATGTTTTACAAATAAATTGGTAGTAGCTGTCCAAATCTAGTTTTAATGTTCTAACTCTAATACTCGTTTTAAGAAAGTTCTTGAATGTTGGTCTGGAATTTATATATCATTATTTTTTCATCGAATTTGCTCTAATGTATCGACTGTGTGTTAGTAAATGTCAAATTGATATTAGTTTCATTGAATTGAAGAGAAAAAAGTTGTACAAGTAAGGACAGTTTGATTTGTTTTGCAATAACGGAGGAAGAAAAAAATGTAAATGAAATTGACGAAAATCATAGGAGCATAGTATCGAACAATGATGCTGCACGGGTCAAACAAACCGCTATATATGAAAACTTATTTCACCTATGATGCTACAACTTTAAAAACCTTTGAATTCCTTTGAGTCATATAAGATTTGGCACACATACTATTGCATTCAAATAGGAAATTGTCACACAAGGAATCCTAGACCATCGTCTTCTTAAAAAATGATAATTTTCTTTTTCTATCCAGACCTCTTTTCACGAATTATTTCATCCAATTGGCCCGGAAGACTTGTATAATATTCTTTATGAATGGTTTTACCCTGAGTAAGATAATCGATGAAAGTTACTCCTTTGGTACCCCAGAAAACACTTGCTAGTACATTCCCATCAGATGAAACAGTCTGCGCCCCATCAGATGAAACAGTCTCGTTTGCTGTTTCATTTCCGGTGTAGTGGTGAACCCACGTCTCATCCACAGTAACAAATCAACGCACAAAATCAGTTGAACTTTTACTTCTTTGCCGTACGTCATAAGAGAAAGTAGTTTAATCGTGAACCGAAAGATAAATAAAAATAAATGGCAATAAAATTTTTCGACTGGAAAACTTTTATTGCCGGGCCTTGGTAACGAAACATTGGATTAATCCTCTTCAAATATGAATGAGTGAAACCCAAAACAGCTCGGCGATGGTTCAGTGATGAAAGCAGTGAAACCCAAAGTTTTGCGGCGTCTCCCTACAACTACACTATTAAATATAGGGATTTTCTTCCTGAACAAAACCTTGATATAACGTCATGTTCAATATTTGGCAAATATGAGTAATATTCGCGAAATTTTGCATGAATTAAAGGTAATTTTAAACATTTCTTTCAAATACTGCTACAATTTTTGGAAATCGTCTTCTTGTATTATAGCTAACCCAACTTTTTGCGAACTCTTTGTGTTTTCGAAATTTGCAGAGAGATATCTTTGCTAAAGATCAATATTGAACAGAGATTGTTGTAGCATAGGAAATCTGTTCTAAAATAGCACTTTAAAAGAGACGATGTATATTTTTTGAGAAAACTAGTGTTGTTCGCATTATTTCTGATTGAAATTAATGCAAAATATAAAAACCATTTTATCAAAAATCGCTAAAAATGTGTTGTTCTATCCATGGAAAAATAATTGAAGAAGTGGCACTTACAAGAATGGCTAAGATATCTTTTTCATTCATCTCTCTGAAATTCTGAAAATTGTAAATTTAGAAATAATACACGAAAGTATGTTCGGGTGTAGTTTTAGAAGCATTGCCGTGAAGGTAGTTTTCTCATTAGAACCGTTTTCCTGATTTTCTCCAAAATTGATATTACCCAAATGCTGTGACTGATGTCGCGGCCTCTTGAATTTGAAATCGAAATTTTAATTTTGAAAGTTCTTTACATGAAGAACCTGGGACATTTTCAAAGTTTTTAAAAAAAGGCTCCAACAAAACTTTGGAGCGCTTGTTATTGGATAGTGTGGCGGACATTTATGAAAATGACGCAAGTATCATGTTCGTTGAAGTGCACCCACAAAAAATATTAGTGTATCAAAAGTAATTCAGCGCTGTGTTACTGTCAAACAGTCTGAGAAAAACAGATATCATGTGAATTCTTCTGACATTTTTCATCCCTCGTACGTGAATATCACTGCACTAATTACTGAATATTCTTCTTCCGTGAAAACATTCTCAATTACAGTCAAAGGAGAGCTTTTTAATACACATAATTATTATTATCTATACTGCGTTTGTTTTTATGTAAAATAGAAAAAATACATATTCTACAATTGTCTACGTTTTCAGTTGTACGGATTGTACGTTACCATAAACGTGCTGAAAATATTGGCATTATAAAGAGCGTATTAATTGCAAGTTCCATTTTTTAAAGTGTTCTTCAATATTCCTTCTCAGTGTTTTTCACTCAATTAATTTGGTATTTGAACAATTTCGAATATGGAAGTGAAGTTTGTGTATTTTAGTTCTTATGAGTTTGGATAAAAACCATTAAATCTACTAACCAATATAGCATTCATACTAAATGCGTAGTACGCAATGTTACAACTGTCAATCACGGAGAACTGACTTACGTCTGTGAAGCTTCATTGGTGAATGCTACGTTGGTGCTGCTTAACACCAAATTCCATCGAAACAAACAAAATAGAAGCGGAAAAATGCACCCGCTGTAATAAGAGGATAGTTCTGCCAGTGCTAGTAATTACTTCCCATTCCCATTTATCTCCACAGCGCTCCCCCGACGCTTTGACGTTCAATAGTAGAGTACCTCCGTAAGCTTTCCGTTTCGCAAAATCAGGAGGCTGTTTGATGCTGGCACTAAATAATCACAAATTTATGTATGCCAAATTAATCTATAAATCCGTCCAGTTTCCAAAAAGCCTTTATTACGATAGTAATCAACAGCAAATTGAATTCCTTACATTAAACGGAAGAAAAATATTCGCATTTTTTAATGAAAGCCATCAATGTAATGTGCAAGATACGGACACTTGAATCTCAACGCTAACAGAAATTACGTAAAATCGTAGTGTCCAGAGGAAATAATTTGAAGACAGAAAATGGGAACGAGACTTTGCACATCGAATGCAACAAAAATGTAAAAGCTATTTTTCTAAAATCAATTAGTTTTGCATAACATCTAACATTGAATCTTTCAAGTGCCTTTAATTATTGAATTATTGTGCAAAAAATAATGAGAATAAAACACATTGTGCGAATTGTTGATATTGTAAAAAATAAACAAATGAGCTGGGCTTTTCATTTACGTGTTAACATTTCTTAAAACACCCAAGAACGCCCCATCCGTTTGCGGTCAGGGATTGACGAAGCAGTTCTCCACCCGCGCTGTCCATAGCGTCTGGCCACTTACGGCACACGTGCCAATCCGCTTAGAGTGGAAACCGATGTGATCATTCTAAAGTAATTTTTGTCCATGGAAATTCCCGGTACTCAATGGATAAATGAGCGCGCGACTCCTCTGCTATTCCGAACGCCGAAGGGACACAAGACCCCTCCTCCGGCGCGTCTATCTCTCCCCGTCAGCCAATTGCTTCACCTCCGGTACCGGATTTGCCATCACCAGTCCCTTCGGGCAACACGCTGGCGCTCGCTGTTGGCTTTTTCAACGAAACAACCGGTTTACGACGTAGGGGAGGCTTTCATTAAAGAAATGGTCAATTCCTGTACTACGCAGGAGGAGGGTGCAATGAAAAGCAGAGGCAACACGTGTTTGGCAATGAGGGCCAGTTTCATTACAAGGACAGCAATTATCCGAGTGAGATTAGACTGAAAAAATTGGTATTGATTCGTAATGATTGACGTTGGGAAAATAAGAATCTTTTAAACATGTAAGCTAAAATCTTTGCGGCAAGAGCAATTTATGCAGATTCCCATGGTTTAATCAATTTACAATATGTAATATTCATTTTAATTCTGTGCAATCATCTAGTTATTAGTTATTATTATATAATTATATATTCTTTAAAATTATTCTTAATAGCCTCAAACAAATTCATTATTAACATTCCACAGAATTTATAAAAGTCAGATTCAGAAATCTGCAAAAAAGCACATAAAAATTAACACAGAAATATGTTTTACATGAAAATATGGTTAAGTTTTTATTTATTCTTAACGTGATTGAATAAGTTCAAAAAAGAAATAATGACATTAGGCCCAATATTTGTGCACAGATTGGTAACACTTATGTACGTTTGCCGACGTCAGAATAAGGAACTTCTGTTGTGTGTTCACCACGTAGCCACAACCTACATCCTCGCAACTCACCGAAACCTACGTACTACAATGAAGTTTGCAAGTAACTAATAAGATACGTAACGTATTAGCATTAGCGTTCCGAATGCACTCACCCTAATATGTAGACACTAAATCTCGAACATAGGCTATTATTATTATTATTATTATTATTATTATTATTATTATTATTATTATTATTATTATTATTAATTATCATTATCATATAATGTCATATGAGGCGCCTATTGAGCAAAATATACCAATCCAATAAATTCGAAATACATCTAGTCATAACAGTTTGATCTCACCTTGTGCTGAAGGACCAGAGATATGAACGTAGCCTCCGTCATCGCTTAGCACGTCTCTGAAATTAAACAAAATTACTGAAGTTATTAAAATTATTGTAAAAGGAGTAAAGTGAAAAGAATGGTTGCAAAACTTTTTAATACGCACACGATTTTTATAATAATTGATTTGTACCAAAACTGCCAAAGACGTATCATTTTCTGGAGAAATTTATGAAAAATGCGCAAAATATACGCTCTATGTATCAAGGGATACTCTGAAAAAAAACCTGTGTAACCCATAAGATATGGAAGATTTCATATTCAGAAATAACACGTTTTTTTAATACAAACTCTTTTGAAGTTATTTAAAATTATGTCGTTTATAAATAAATTCGTCTACGTTTGGTCAAACCTACATAAAATCAACACTGAATGTTTCGCGTTATGTGGAATGAAAACCCAACAAAACTAAAATAAAGAATAATTTTTACAGCCGACTTGCATAACAGAGGTGGTAAGAGCGCCATTCTACCTCAACACCTCAGTGCTTAGAATTGCGAGTCTCGAATACCGACATGGACGTAGGTGTTTGTCCACATGTTTTCGTGTGTGTGTGTGTGATGTATGTATGTTTGTATTGCCTACTGATCCAAGGAGCTCGCAAATGTGTAATACTTAATGTATGATTCATGACACATTTCATTGACAGTGATTTCCATAGGTTCGGTAAAGTTCAAAGAAAGAACAAAAGAAAGAAAGTTTTAAAGAAAAGGTTGTAAAGAAAAAAATGTAAAGAAAGTTATGTAATTATATACAAAACGTGCCGATAATTTTACAGAAAATCTCGTTTTATGGATCGCTAACAACGTAAAAGTGTTTTTCCTTTCTCTTGTACATGGTAGATTTCTTTAGTATGTTTCGATAAAATACACGTCTTGTGTATCCTTGAAAATGAAAACCTCTTTTTTCAAAACTCTTGCCCATCTCTTCATCACTCTGTCCGTTTGCCTGCCTGTCTGCCTGCCTGTCTGTTTGTTTGTTTGCCTGCCTGCCTGTCTACCTTATTGCCCGCCTGCCTGTGTGCCTGTCTGCCTGCCTGCCTGCCTGCCTGCCTGTCTGCCTGTCTGCCT
>BOPP01000004.1:17507317-17526894 GCA_017312745.1 Gryllus bimaculatus | reverse complement strand
GTCTGTCTGTTCTGTCCTGGTCATGTACCTGTCTGTCTGTCTGTCCTGTCTGTCTGTCTGTCTGTCTGTCTCGTCTGTCCTGTCTTGTCTGTCTGTCTATTCGTCTGTCTGTCTATCATGTTTCTGTCGTCATATCTGTCTGTTCTATCTTGTCTGTCTGTCTATTCTGTTCTGTCTTCTATCTGTCTTTGTCTGTCTATCTGTTCTGTCTGTCTATCCTGTCTGTCTGTCTATCTCTGTCTGTCTGTCTATCTGTCGTGGTGCTGTGCACTTATCTTCTGTCTGGTCTATTCTGTCCTGTCTGTCTAATTTGTCGTCTGATCTTCTGGTCTGTCCTGTCCTATATCTGTCTGTCCTGTCTTCTGTCCTGTCTGGTCTATCTGTCTGTCTGTTCTATCTGTGTCTGTCTGTCTTCTGAATCTGTCTGTCTATCTGTCCTGTCTTGTCTATCTGTCTGTTCTCTGTCTATTGTCTGTCTGTCTAAATTCTGTCTGTCTGTCTATCTGTTGGTCTGTTATTCTGTCTGTCTGTTCTGTCTGTCTGTTGCTATCTGTCTGTTTGTGTCTATGCTGTCTGTCTATGCTTGTCTGTCTAGTCTGTCTGTCTGATTCTGTCTGTCTATAATCCTGTCTGTTATCTGTCTGTCTATTTGTCTTCTATCTGTCTGTCTATCTGTCTGTCTATCTGTCTTGTCTATTCTGTCTGGTCTATCTGGTCTTGTCTATCTGTCTGTCTCATCTGTCTGTCCTAGTCTGTCTGTCTATCTGTCTGTCTATGCTGTCTGCTATCTGTCTGTCTAATCTGGATCTGTCTAGTCTGTCTGTCTATCTGTCTGTCCTATCTTGTCTGTCTATTGGCTCTGTCTATCTGTCTGTCTATCTGTCTGTCTATCGTGTCTGTCTATCTTCTGTGGTTCTATCTGTCTGTCTAATCTGTCTGTCTAATTTGTCTGTCTAATCTGTCTGTCTATTCTTGTCTGTCCTATCTGTCTGTCTATCGTATTTGTCCACTGTTCTGTCTTATTCTGTCTGTCTATCATTCTGTCCTGTCTATCTTCTGTCTGTCTATCTGGTCTGTCTATTGTCTGTCTATCTGTCTGTCTATCTGTCTGTCTATCTGTCTGTCTATCTGTCTGTCTATCTGTCTGTCCGTCCGTCCGTCCGTCCGTCCGTCCGTCCGTCTGTCTGTCTGTCTGTCTGTCCGTCCGTCCGTGAACGGCGATTTTATCCAAAATTGTTATTCCCCAATCAATATGGCTCAGTATGCAAATTTCGTATTTTATTTGGTCTTTCAGAGATAGTATCACAGCTGAAAATTTAAAATATTAGAAAATTTTAACAGAACGTTCTGACGGGGATTTTGTTAGTGGTAGTCTAGCTTCAAAACATTCATTTTTTACACAATATAACAAAACTCGCAAATACACAGAAAAAACATTAAGGCTGTCTGTTCATTTATTCTTTTAGAAATATTACCCTGATAATTCAAATTTGTTCATTTGCATTCGATCGATTTAATTGCAACTACTTCACAAATAAAAACACGTTAGGTAAGTAAATAATATAGTTTTTTCATTACTTTGTATTAAATTACTAGATTCCTTGTCACATTTAAACAGCCATTTGCAACTTGAAGCACTCATATATCAATATGTAACGGTTAAACCTTTTTACATTACACGAATTAATTTCTTGCATGTTTCCTCACATCATAGAGCTGATAAAATGGCAAATTTAATATTATGAATTTAAAATTTCTAGAATGAGACTAAGACAATGTATCGAGGATTTTTTTCTCCTATTTTCAGATCTTCTGCAATTAATAGTAAAATAAAATATTTATACATATAAGATATAAAAATAACATATACAAGGAAACACATAAAATGGCACACATCTACTCAATTATAATAGATTACCATTGTGAGGTTCAGATTAAATAATATTGACAAAATTTTAAAAGGTGCGAATATTCCACTAGTCTAAGAGGCCTGGACCTCGGAAGGTGGAGTTTCAACGTGAAAGAACAAATTGCGTATTACTTTGAGTGGGGAGAAAGGGAGAGGAAGAGAGGTGGAGAAAAGACAATTAATGTCATTTTTGGACACTCAATAGAAAACTGAAAGAATTTTCCTCCATACATTCATATTTGATCATTTTCTATAAATAGTGGTTTACGAATTTACAAAGAAAGTTGGTGTCACCAAACTCGTTTTTTGGCCTTCTTGTACGTACTGAAATGGAAATTTGGCACCACTGGTACTTTGGAATTGCTTTTATTAATTCAAGAGAATTTTATTTATTCTTGCTGTAATTTTTGCGCATAGTATACTCCCACTTCTGCTCTTTCTTCCCACAGAAATTGGAATGTAAAAGAAATACAAATAGACTATATTCTATTTACTGCAATTTAAAAATTGCAAATAATTCATTAGTAATTATCATTTGATCATTAATTGTTGATGATATAGATTTTACACGTCGAAAATACGGAGTGTCACCTCCAGATAACAGCGAGAATTGAGCTTGTTTGATATAGAATCAATGCTATGGCATGATCTCGGGAGGCACGCCGTCATACACTTTTTTTTTATCATTTGCGGTCTAGAAATGCATGAGAGTTTAGAAACGATAGATACACATTACTAAGACGATAATTTTCTTTTGTTACCTCCTGATGTTGTTCTGTTCATTGATGAAGAAATAACTGAAAGGACACGAACCGTCTGCCGGTTTTTTTCTGAACTGAGAAACGTTTATCAATCAGATGCAACATATGAAAAAGCATTTTAGAAAACCGTAATGAAATTTGATTCTTTTGCCAGGAAATGTTACAAGAAAAATCCTACTCAATCTCAAGCACAGTGAGTTGAAATTGAAATCTACTCTCATCTCAAATGTATCCAAAGCGGAATTTGAAAGAAGACGAAATAATTCCCCCAATATCACGATAGCAGTGACATAAAAAAGTTCTCAAATATTTTTCAATGTTTGTTTCTCTCTAATTTTTATTTTTTGAATTATCTGAGGCAATTGTAGCTTAAACCTTAGATTCTTCGATTGTTTAACAACCATACCAGTAGTTTGGTTCTCTCCAACATTATATACAGCTTTACATTGTAAGTTGACTAATCATCGACTCCTACTGTTCCTTATTATTCTTCCTATTCCCTCAAAATGTTTGTTTCTGTTATCCCCTTATTTTATTTTTGCTTAGGTAATTAAACTGCATGATCAACTTTTATGTTTTAATAGTTTAGATTGAAATTTCGAACAATTTTTGATATTTGCATGTACTAAATTATTTCTAGTAGTGGGAGTAGTTAATTTAGAGAGGCAGTTTGCTGGTGGCATTGTTTTTAGTATAATTTTATGTCATGTTATGTTATTTATTTAGATGCAGATTATTGTACAAAGTACTTACATATGAAACTGAAGCTGATAAAATGAAATTACTGCATCATATAATTCTGTAAGCTGTATTATTTAGACCTTCAATAATAAAATTAGATCATTGTTGGAGATAAAATCTTCACAAGATTTCCAAGTGGTATGGTCTTTTGTAATCTTTTGTTTTGATGTTGCACTCAAAACGAAAATAGGTTTAAATGTTTTTGAAATAAAACATGAGACTCATTCAAAATGCATTACTACTGCTTAGGAAATGTAAACAATTAGAAAAAATATAGTGCTGTGTATAAAAGGGGTTTCTATTAAAATACTTAAACTACTAAATACAGAATTTATCATTCCTGAAATCAAGGACACCGATTTTTCCCATGATGCGAGTCATTTTCTCGTGTAGGGGAGAATATCTGAATTTAGATTGTTGCCTACATTTGACTGCGGATGTATGTCAATGCATCAGAGCATTTGGGTCTTACATCTGATATAATTAGTAATTTGTCAGAATGTAGCAGTCATCTTATCAATCAGGGTTAGTTTTATCAGTGTTTTCGTAGTGTATTGTCTAATTTGGCGGTGTAGTATATTGTATGCTATCGTGCTACATTTTGTAAGGTCTCTCAGGTACCCAGAAATGGCTGCTGGGAAAGGGGTGGACACCCGAAAGTTAGGACTGCAAAAAGGGAAAATGTAGGGTAATGTACGCCATTATGTGATAATGGAGCAAGAAACTAGAACTTCGTTGTTACACTTACAAGTATGCACATAACGTTTCCTCAAATCAAGGACACCGATGTTCCCCATGTTGCGAGTAATTTTCTCATGTAGGGAAGAATTCCCAAATTCAGACTGTTGCCTAAATTTGACTGCACATGCATAGTTATGCGACAGTCTATTGCCTTTCACTGTAAGCGTATAATGATTAATGTTGCCATTTAATAACTTGCCAACCGTTATTTGCTTTTATATTTGGATGAAATGCCGGAATTGAACTAGACTATACTGGTCCTTCTTAAGAGACAATTATTTTATAAATTTTCACTGGAACAGTAAGCAATGGATTGAAGTCTTCGTAAACAGAACGTGATATTGAGCGCCATTTGATGATTTGACCTTTCAAACAGACTACAAGTAAACCTATATCTAGACAAACTTTTTAAATACTATTTTTAAACACAGCAGAAACAACGGAAATAAAAAAGTTTAAGTAGATCCGTGTAAGCTATTTCTACTTCAAAAACGTCTCAGATGGCAGCTATTGGCATATGCGAAAAACGATTAAGAGCGAATTTGATAAATAGAAGCCTATTATAAATACAACTAGGACAAACGAAAAGAAAACAAAATATTTTAAGCAAATGAGAATACAAATAAATTTACTGTTCAGAAGTTCGAAAAGATTATGGTGATAATGTTGAATCTAACTGGCTCAATATGATATGCAAAATGGGAAAAGAAGTTATAGTTTAGTGTCTGAAATGTAGACTGTGAGACCACACAGGTTGTGTTAAAGGGATATTCAGCACTAAAAAAAATATCTGGATAAACTGAAGAGAATAAAACAAATCTTTCTAACCATTTTGTTGGTTGATTTCTTTTATTTCCATAGCTTACTATTTGAAATATTTTGTAGAATAAAAGTACAGTACTTCAAAGTTGCCTCATGTAGTACTACAACGTAATTTCATTAATTTAGACAACTGTTAACTCTGAGAGGCAAGTTTAATTTAAAATATGAAAATCCTATAAATTCTTTTGAAAAATTCTACAAAATGAGTTTCAATCATTTTGTATTAATGATATTTTCAATAAACACTCATGCACTTTGGAGTTATTTATTAAAACCACTGTGGACTCTGAGGTATGTATTTCTGACCACTAACCAACAATTGATTATATTCGTATAAGAGGACTTCAGTGTTATGAAGTCTTAAATAATTAAAAGATAGAAATTTATTTCAAACTCTTCAAGATAGTACCTTACATCGAACTTGAATGTTCACTATCGTTAACAAAAACAAATTAATCACTGATAAACTGGCTCAGGTTTTAAACACTCGCTAAATAAATTCCAATGCTAAAGTTTCAGGGTAGTGAGCAAAATCTGGTAGAACAAATTTTGCGCATTTTAGTTTTCAAAATTGACTTCAAATTAAAAAAGGATGAAAGGTAATTCTTTTTTGAAGTTCAGTGAGTATCTTTAGTTTCTTCTGAAAGTAATTCACTATTGATTATTGATATTTTTCTCTACTAACTCGTAGTTAAGTTCATTAAGTTTTAAATCATACGTACCAAGAAAGCTAAATTTAGTAGCCAGGATATCTTTTCCAGCTGCATACGTACTGACCTGTAGTTGGTTTCAAAAAGTTTCTGATCCCATCAAGAAGACAACTGAATTTCCTATTTTCCCTGTAAATTGAATCAATTGGATTCGCATTTCACCAAATAAAAATATCATGGATTCTCAGCGTCCGCTGGCACAGGGTTGGACAGGGCTGCTAATTTGTATTGCACTACACCTCCAGTGACTTGCCCAACTCCAGGAGAAATGAAAAAGTTAAATATCCTATTTTTACTTGTTAGGTAGTTTGTCATTATTTACTACCAAGCACCTTCACTATAAGTCAATTGTTCACTTTACTGAGGAACTATAACCCAAACATAAGTCAATTCAGACTAACTGCAATTAAAAGTGTGAATTGCCTATATTATACCCAAAATTACGCGAAAAACCATGTATTTTCGAATAATTATACATGTTCTAATTTCAAGAACAACGAATTTCCCGTTCCCGGGAAACAATTTCCACCTTTAATATTGTAGTTGTAGGAACACGCCGAAGAAATGTAAAATTTTACAATTTTCGAAATATTATGTATATTAACGAAAATCAAGCATGTACCACTCTCTTAAGCGTCCTTGAAACTATCCGATAGGCATTCAAATTTTGAAGCAAAAATATCCTCAAAAATCAAAATATCCGTTTCCATCACAGAGGGTCCAGAGTTCCTTTAAATTGATCGAGGAATATCCGTTTTGGAGATAGTCGGCTAAACAGTTTTCAACGTGCTCGAACTGATAGAATCGCGTTGTGTTTCTTGATGGTTTCGTCCCAGCAGTGGCTGCTTGTTGTTCTAGGTTCGTGAAGGGTTGTGCTTTGTATTAATTTAGAGAAGAAATGCCTCATACAGTCCCTGGCCATATTATTAGACGCACCTTTAATGTTCAATAAAATTCACGTTTTTGTGCCGAAAAATGTATTTTTTTTATTTCTAACGAAATACATAAGTAATAATTGAATACTTACGATTGAAACAAGATATCATATGCAAAATTATGACTGTCACTATAATATATAAACTAATTTTCATAAAATATCTCCATGCACATGTATATCTTTAATACTTCGTGAGGCCACCTTTGGAGGCTATTAGAGCTTTCATTCTTTTTGGTATGATATTAATGCATGCCTGGACAGTTTCTTGCAACTCTGGATGATGGTACCAGACTTGAATTACTTTCAAGGAGGTTAATTTTTGTTGTTATTTCTTAATTTGCGATTTCCCTCTTTATGAGCTCCCAAACATTTTCTATTGGGTTCATGTCTGGTGAATTTCCTGACCATGGTAACATAGGAACATTTTTCTCCAACAAAAATGATCGAACTGTTCGAGCAGTATGACATGGAGCCCCATATTGCATAAAATAAAATGATTCTTCATTTGAGAACCATTCCTGTAGTTGAGGCAGCAGTCGTTTCTCCAATACGTGCTTGTACTGGTCTTATTTCATGATGCGCTTAACCAAGTATAGACACACCGTGCCTTTGCCACTGATCACTGAGCAAATCATTGCCTTAACTGGATGTTTCACAATCTGGATGACACAATCTGAATGATACTTTTCACCAGGGCGCCTTCTCACAAATTGATGCTTGTTTGCTAGAATTTCGAAAGTGCATTCGTCGCTAAAACAAACCTTAAATACATGTAAATGACATTAGAGTTAATTTTTGTAGCCATTTTTACTTATAAAAAAGCACTAGACTAAATTTTTACCGATATCCAGAAATCCAAATCTTTATTCTTAAGGTTCTTAGCCCATGCAAGACGTTTTTTTTCATACCAGCTGTTAATCTGGGTTTGTGGTCTACAAGCTTTAAAATTAATTTGTAGTAGTGTACATCTTTCCATGTTAAATTTAATTTGTTTGGTAGTAGCAAACCGGTTTTCATGGCAAATCTTCCTCAAATATCTCTCAGATCTTGGTGAAAATATTCTTTTCCGTCCACATGTGTTCTTCCTTCTTGGGGATAATTCTTCACCAAGGACAATTTTTTTTCTTAATTCGCCGAATAGATGTCTCGGATACGTGCAACCTTCGAGATATCTCACGATTTGAATAATTTTGTGAGTCGACAAAAGCTGTCACTGCTGCGATCTTCCGATGAGACATATCACTTGCCTTTCCCATTATTTTTATTCAAAACTATCAGTTTTTCGTATACAACAATTCACAATTTTAAAATAAACACTGCTATACCTATTTCACAAACTAATAAATGGAAAATAAACCATTTTCATGCAACAACACACTACTCATGTCACCGCTTGTTCTACTGAACTCTTGTAATTTGTGCGTCTAAGCAACAATGAGGTGTCACAACAATGGTACATAATGACAAATAATGTGTTAATTATTAGAAAAAGAAGCTTTGTTTTATTGATTGATTCGCAACAATGCCAGATGTAATGTACTGCAGTGAGAGACTTCAAAACAACATTTTAAAAAAAATTTAGAGTGCGTCTAATAATTTGGCCAGGGACTGTAACTGTGAAAGTATCCCAAATTCGTTCTGGAATAAGGGCTAGCGAAATGCTACGTCCAGTTAAAAAAAGCTCAACGTTTTCTAACCAATGCACGACAATGAGGATATGAATCTCAGCTACTCAGATGCGGAAGAGTCATCGATTATTGAAAATCGAGATCTTTACCAAAATACCAATTGTCATCATTAAGACATTGATAGACAATGCTTTGTGATATGATTATGTACAGGGTCCATTATAAAAGTAATGCGCATATTCTGGGAAAATATATTTATTGATCGGACCTGTAAAAATGCTTAAAATCCTTCAAAATGCTCTCCCCCTGCATCAATACATTTGCGGTTACGTGTCTGCCACGCCTGGAAGGCACCCTGAAAGTCCTCGATGGGATTGTCTCTCAAGAACGTTGCAACATGATTGGATGTTTTCCACGGTCTCCCAATGCTTTCCTTGCAGCTCTCTCCTGAGTCGGGGAAACAAATATCACATGGACCCAAGTCGGGACTTTAATGGAGAAGGGGGACCATTGGGATGTTGCTCCGGGTCAGGAAATTGGAAACGTTGGACGTGTGACACGGTGCTTAGCCGTTGTGGAACTTGACCGTGTCTTTGATGTCTGCCTGTACTCTCGCGACCCGGCGTTTCAGTCTCTTGAGGAACCTTCAGTTAATACGCTGAGATAACATTTCCTTCTAGCGGTACAAATTCAGAAAAGGCAATTCCTCTGGAGTCGAAAAAGACAATGAGTATCGTTTTGATGCGAGACTTGCTCATTCGCGCTTTCTTGAGGCGGGGGATGGTTTTGTGTGCCACTCGCTCTTGAAGCTTCTGGAATGATTCAGTTGCATTCATTGAAAGCTTCACGCAAAACTTAATGGCGTATCGTTGTTCAAGCTAACGCTTCATCGCACCGAGTTACAAAGTTAGAAAGAACACTTTACGCGCAGAAACGTCTTTCCGTTCACACTGTTCAGAACAAACTGGCGAACAGTTACGTTCACACTGTTCAGAGCAAACTGGCGAACAGTTACGTAGGAAGGGCAGACCCCACCATATTCCCGACCGGTTTTACCGCGCTGCCATGGATAGTCAGGTCCCAATAAAATCATCATAGTGGACCCTGTACGCTGTATATTGTAGAAAATAATGCTAGGGAGTCAATGAAACAAACAATTATTTTAAACGGTGTCGATAAAAGAAAAAGGTTAGCCGTCACTGATGAAATGTGTTTACTCAGAATTATTTCCACAGATGAAGTTGAGATTGAATAAGAGTATTGAGACAGTATATTTTTAGTCTTAAACTAACAAGTTAAACGGTTATTTATCTTTTAAGTGTCATCGTTATGATAACACAAACAAAATAGTAGTTTAAAATGTAGTTATTAAGTATTTCTTTATTTTAATCCATTATACACCTTGTTAAAACATCTGTTAAGTTTACACATATACTAAAAGACAAGTACACGACCAACTTCATAGCATGCACATTTTTGTAACATAGCGCGAACGGTATCACATAAGGTCGAAACCAATATAAACTTGGAGTACTCGCATGGGCTACACGCCCAGCCAATATTTTTTTTCCGACGCGCAAACTCAACTGAGTTTAAAGAGGCGGGAGTATCAGTAGTTTTAGGCAACCTGTTACACTTAGCATCCAGTAAACTTTCGACGGTTTCATAGCAAGCACGATTTTGGCAGATATTTTTAAAGTCGGTTGGCCTACACTTGTAGCCTGTTCAAGCAATATTGAAAATTTGTCTTCGTGAGAAACTTTTGTCCAAGTGATATATTTTGTCATATACTGTAATGATTTACCATTGTCACGACTGCTGAGTGACCCATGATAAATATAAAAGGAGAATAAAAGTAGATTTGAAAGCCATATGTTGAATTTTATTGTAATTTATATATTGATATGTATATTTAAAAAAAACATTTTGAGGTAAAAGACTACTTGTTCGAAAACGTTTTATGGCATTAATATTGAATTCTGTAAAATATAACTTGAACTACGTAAGTAGTCTGCTCAATTATTTGCGTAACGATGCAGGCCGCAGCGTTAAGATGCAGAAACATAATATTTAACATAAATTACGATGTACACATCTACAATATATTGATGTAGCGCTCTTCAGAAACAAGTTAAAAAATTTTACTCTCTGAAAACGTACGAAAAATTTGCAAGAAAAGATCAGGTAACAATAACAAGGATAACTGATTCAATGCATGATCAGTCATCAACACTTGCTATCTGGAAATCCCCCACCCACCTGCCGGCACAGTGATACCCTTCTTAACTTTCAACGTATTTTAACTCGATGTCCTATGTTTCAGTAGAGCCGACGCACATACATGAAAGGAGAGCAAAACCCTGACTTGATGCTATCATCTAACGAATACCAAAATAAAATCTTAAATTCTGTATAGACTGCAATATTCTCAAAGAAATATAAATGTAAAATATATACTAGTATGGATACTGGAAACTAACATTGTAACAAACAAAAAATACATATAATGTCTGTCTCCACATACTTATATATACTGTAATATATTGTAAAGTTACCATATTAATATTGTAAAGTTGTATTTAAAGTAGTCGCTTTTGACCAAAGTTGTTGATGGGACTATCCTAAACTAAAGAATAATATTGCTCTTATCGAATAATTGTTTGATAAGTACTAGAGCTCGAAAATGATGTAGGAAAATTGTTTAGAAATTAAACGTCACTATGGAATCTCATAACAAACAAATACGTTAAATACAGATGATTTTCTTCCGTTTACTTTAAGGAGCATAAACACCAGTAGTTATTAGGGACTCGATTAGTTACATAAGTTTTACAATGCTTTTTGGACCTTTACACCAATTATGATATTAAATGTAGAGGTACATATTTTGGTAATGTTTTACATTATTACACTCGTTAATGCAACAATCAATAGATACGACAGTATTTAGAAGTAATATTACAAAGATATACTACAGACAGACGGAATCAAATAGATGAATGTATGTAAGGGCAGAAAAAACATAACAATATATAAAGATTAAATTAAATCTAAAATGTCTATTTTTTACATAAGTTTATTCCCTCCAGTGGAAAGGGTAGTTAGGTAAATTGAGTATAAATGCTTACGGTCAAAATATTTGGGTCTTAAAGAATTATATTCGGGACATTCCACGAGGATGTGGTCAATATTCAGAAGACTGTTGCAACAATCACACAGTGGACTTGTTTTTTATTTAGTATATAACTATGAGAGAATCTAGTGTGGCCTGATCGAATACGCGAAAGAATGGCCAGTTCCCGACGAGAAATCTTTGCATAGGTTTTAAGGACAAAGAATTCGTTGATTTCCTTGTGGATATTGTTAGTTTTAGAAACGATTCATTGACTTGGCTACCTCGTCTTCATTATTTGACTTCTGTTCTTTAGATAGTCCTCAGTTGAATACATTTTATGTTTCTTTTCCTGTAGATCAATCATTAATGTAGGTGATGTGAACTTGCTAAATGGTGATCTGGCTTTTATTTGGCTAGTAATGTGAATGACAACCAGCTCAATTCCCGCATCACTTGTCTCTCTGCAGACTTCAAGAAGTTTGGTGTGAATTATTGGAATATGATAATGGGGAGGTACTTTAATGCCGTTCAGTATATATGTGAAAAGAATAAATGGTTTCTTGTTATGGTTGGATTTAGCAAGGTCAATCGTCATTTTGACCGCATAGTTTTAGGAACTGTTTTTGCTGCTAAAAATGTTTAAATTAGAATGGAAGGTCTTCAAAGGGGATTGAAGGAATAAACTCTGTCTATCCATTTTCGATGTGTATAACGTGGTAATCTTGATATTCATTCAATATTTGTTGCAGAAACAGGTCAGCATCAGAAGCTGCCAGGTTGGAGTTGGGACTAATCCTTGGGAAATTTATCAATGGTTAGATTCGTCGTGTCACGTGGGGTTATCTACGAGTTCTATGTGTTCCTAGAGATATACTTGGGATTTTGTAGTCTCTGATAATATCACAGATGATTTTATTAGACGGATCAGAAAATTTTCTTTTCAAATCTTGTCAAAAATCTTGTTTTATAGTTCACCTTAATATAATCTAGTAGGGATATCAGAGCTCAAGGAAACGAACGGATTGCACTTTACATAGTACATCGCACGCAATTTTAAACTGTTTTTGACGATAAATAAATAATTAAATAATTTAAAAAGTTGACAAATGTTTGAGAGCTGTAGGCAAAATACGAGGAAACAAGCTTTTGTGAACATTGTTGTTTAAAATGCAGAGAGGGATGCAGTTCATTAATTTTCAATTTAACATTATAATTTTTAATTCAGCAAATTTTTAATACTCGTGTAGAATTTTCTGCTACCAAAGAAAAATTCTTGGACTATTTAAGGATACAAAATTGAAATTTCAATTATCTCTATGTGTATCTGTCGCGTGATAAATTCCATACTCATTCCTGGTGGTACGCAACTAAAATAGTTTACTCCTTAATCTCCTTCTCTCTCCTGGCAAGTGATCACTGTGGGGATTTGCCTTGGCAATCACTCCGTGATTGATTGTTGGGTGATTATGAGAGGTGATTGATTATTCCACTCGTGAAATTAACACCAACAGCGTTGAACTATACGTCTGTAATGCGTCAATAAAGACGACGTTTAAAATTATCGCCTTTCTAATCGCTTTTTCTAACAAGTTCCCCCTTCTTGCCAATCACAAGTCGAGATACATTAATCATAAGAAGAGCTAAAGTGTGCATTTGGAGCACGAATGTAATCTAATTAATATTTTGTTAATTGTGAATTTTTTCTGAGGAAATGTGTTGTAGAATAGTCTTAGTAAATGCTCATTCATTGAAACTTTACAAAAACATGCCCTCGTCAGGAATTTATCGAAGATTTCTAATGCATACGTGGTATTGCCTAACATAAATACTTAGTGAGGTTCCGAAGGGTTTGTTTTCAGAATGTAACACGCCTCTAGATCATGACGATAATACCCACGTTTTGTGCGAAACTCGAGAACGCAGACTTAAGTTTCTTGTTTGTAAACGCTACAGCAAGCTCCTATTCTAACTACCGGCTAATTAATATACTAATAACAAATAAACTTGTCAACAGTTTGTTTGGCAGAAGTCAAGGAAGGACAAATACAGTTCCACGTTAAGCTTGGTTAGTAAACGTCGTTTGGTTTTTCTTCCTAAGAATTTGTTTATTTTCTAATTTAATAAATATGACAAATGTGTAAATGTAGTACAAAATGAGAAATCTTAGGTGAAAACACACAACCGTCTTCTATAAATTATATAAACAAATGTTTATTATGTTGTTTGGCTGAGAAACGCATCCTTACAGAATATTGATTTTTTGACGATTTCTCTTCCTCTATAACAATTAAAAGGTTGTGATTAATATATGTGAATGTGTTTACTCTATTTCTAAGAATTACCGAAGAAACATTTTACTTTGCATACAAACGATAAAATCCCAAATTTGTGCCGGAATGATCCCAATTATGAGAGCACTGTACTATCGGCGGCCACGCGACTGCGCTCGACCTCGCCAGGCGGCGGTCAGAATTGAAGTGTCCTGGCTTTTGCGAAGGACTCAAATGACCTACCGAATGAAGAACAACCCTTTCAGTCTTGTAAATGTCCACGGTGTGTCACTGACATTCATGCTGTGACGTAATTTATGAATTACCAAAAAAAATCTAAGTAAATCTTTGCTTCTGATCAAAACGGCTCAGAGAATCACTAATTGATAACAATATGAAGACCAAGCGGGTGTATTTAAAAAAAAATATTACGTTAATTAGTATTGACGTTTCATATTAACACGTCGAACCTGTAGAGTTGTAATCCTTCTTTAACCTAGTCAGTCATTGCCTTTTCCGCCTTCGGCCACGGGGTCGGCGCCGTTACATCCCCGCGTTCCCAGAAGCTCACCCACCTAGGAACCCGCTTTTCCCACATGAAACGACTCATCCGTGTATGAAATTATAACAGTAATGTACTGTATTAAGAACATTGATTTCGGGTACTATATCAACATTGTAATACTCAACCCTAAATTAAGTTTATTCATGTTTGATGTGAAAAAATCCATTTATTGTAGTATTTTTACATTTTTAATGACGATAACTCACTTCACGATGAGACTATGAATAAATGAAAGAACGTCACTTCACTTCTACTGTACGTCTCGAATGTTGTAATTTACAAAATAAACTAAGAATATTAATAAAATAATAATATTAAAATTATATTTATTATTACAAATATTGTTATAAAATGCAAAATAATAACTTAATATTAAACTTTACTTAAAATTCCGACGAATATTTCGCCGTAATGTGTGATGCTGTTTACCATTCAACGCACTTCAACGTATTTTTGTACTACTTTCAAAACGACAAGACGTTAAAAAAGCGTTTGTTATGTATGGTTTATACAAATGTTTTTTGTTGAAGACAACAGGGTATGTTTACTATTGTTTGTAGAAAAAATATGGTTCCATTTTTTACGTGAGTCATAATTAGGCCAGGTAATCACTGTTTTAATCGGAAAAGTAATAGGTTTTATATAAAATTAATTAAAATTTTTTTTTGATGTTATAAAAAACTAAATTCAATTTCCCGCTTCAAATTAATGACTAGTCAAATACGTCTATGAAAGAAACCTAAAATTAATCCTTAATATATTCCACACACTATGCTATTTGGCAAAGGGCAGGCCGATGCCTCTATATAATATTATTCATGTCCGATATGCTACAAAAACCTTATACTCCATTTCTTAACAGTACAACATAGAATTTATGTTCAAATATCTATAACAAAACGGAACACCAAGAATGTTCCGTAGTTTCATTGGTTGTTAAAGAAGAATATGAGGTGTATAGTATAATTTACCCATTACACTTTCTATTTAATTGACAGTAGTGTTGAGCACAGACGATTTAGCCCGTCTTAACTACAACTCTTAGTAATGAAAGTAATATCTACATAATACGAACAAACTTTTCGATGCAATGTACAATATTGTATTATTCTTCCAGAAACAGAACTATCCTTGTCTAAAATATTTATTGAGATGCATTTCTACAAACACCAGTTTGAAACATTTCTTAATTAAAATTCAATCATTCATCAGTACTAAAATAACTATATATACTCAATATTACATATCATAATATATCATAATATTTTTTAAGAAAAAAGGTTGTTCCACAACGTTTTGCTCACACTTCGGGCATTGGAAGTTTACAATCCCCATTAACGATGTTTTTAGGACTAAAATCACTTTAGTATTAAAAGCTTGTGATTTATTTAGGGGAAAATAACGAAAATCCTCACAAAACAGAGTTTACCATCAATAATAGGCAAAGATTATAGTTTGTTTAACTAAAAAAATTCTGGTCAATACATTTAATTGAATCAGTATCACATTATTATTTACGCCAGGTTAAAACATTTATTGAACACAAATATTTGTAAATCAGCCTGTAACGTCGTTATTGAGGCCACATTAGTAAACGATTCATATTTTTTAAAGGATATAAGGTAAACGAAAAGTATTCAGTGAATAAATTTGTTTACTTAATACACACTGGGGGTTGTTAATACCTTCTTTACATGCACGATTTGCCATGACATCCAATCTTTGGAAATTAAGTATGACAGCAGTTTTTAAGAAAGTTGTGTCTAATAATGTCTTTACTCGATGGAATGAATTTCAGTCATGTTCATTTAATATTGAGACCCTGAAAGACAATTGATTAAAAAAGTAAAGCAGACATTCATTCATAAGTACATTGTGTTTTTTTAATTTACTCGAGGTAGAACTTGATTATTAAATTATTTAATTTTGTGAATGATGTTTCAATAAAATTAAGGATTTATTTTTGTATTACAAGTGATAAATTAATTTAATACTAACGATGATAATATATATTTACATCTTGCTTTATGTCGGAAAATCTACAACCTCTTTGCTGCAAAAAAGTAGAAATATCAGAAAATAACTTACAAATAATGACTAACAAAGAATTTTATACCATCAGGCAGATCAAAATAAAATATTGTATACAATGATTAAGACATTGGAGTAATTTAAAAAATATGAATCGTTTCGTTAATACGAAATAACATCATCGCCCTGAAGTGACAAATGACGATTTGAATAAATTGTTATGCTAATTTATAAGTTTGGAGATGAAACGCAAAGGAAACTTGAAGCAATATGATCAAGAAAAGCAAGTTTTTTCCACACGCAGAATCAAATGCACAAGGCCTTTGTTGTTGATTATTGTTATGTAAACAAGTTGGAATAGCAAATGTAACAGGAACTGTACACAGGCGACAGCAATATCAACATCAGCAGTAAACCTCAAAGACAACAGTATTGGAAGTAAAGAAAACAAGAATATTTGAAGAATAATATACGCTTCAAATTAGTGATATGAATATTAAATAGAAATAACGAAACTTTCACAACGCTAACATGTTATTTCATATCTTTATGATTTCATGGGAAACGAACTCATCAGTGAATGAAAATTACTCGATGTTCTTTCTTCCAGTCTTAATGCTTTTATTGAAATTTTCATTTGTAATCGTCAAGGAAATACAACCAATTACGTACGAATTTCCAGTGTTAGAATGATAAATTATTAATATTACCTCTTGAAAAATCACCCGAGTTACTCAAAATGCAAGATTAATTGGGTGTTTGCAGAAATATATTGTAAATAGACTCACAAAGGCAAGAAAAAAACAATTGCATGGTTCCAAAAATGTACAGTAGTGTGGGCTGGTGTTCTGTGATACACAACGATTATTGAAATTGACTATTGTAGTTGGTCTGATACATTCTCGATCGATTGCAATTTTAAGTTTATTATTAATAATGTATATTATTAACAGACATTCTATCTGTATGACCATTTATATTATGTCTTGTCTAACAGAATTCAACAAAAGAAGTTGGTGCGTCCAGAAATATCTACATTATGAAATTCGTAACATATTACATTGAAAATAACATATTACAATATATACAAATAAAAAGTGAGAACAATGAAATATTTACCACATACTCGAGTAATAAAAATTATAAATGTGCAAGTTCTAATTAGTTAAATTAGAACAGAAACAGAAATACAAAGTATGTGTATGTGAGTACGTGCATGTGTGCGTGTGTGTAAGTGAAATACAAATATATGTAGAAGTACAAATGCTATTGAAATACAAATTATACACAGGTGTGTGCACGTATTTACTTTTTCCTGTTATTGTATATTGTAATTTCGTTCCTTTTAGAATAGTTATAGCATTAGCTAGAATTAACTGAGTGTTAGTTCGAAATTTTCTGATCGATGAAAACAAAATTATGTTCCTGCGAGTTTGAAACAATTTTGGTTTTGGGGCAAACATGACATTAACTACAATATTGAAGATTGTTTATAAATTAGTATTATAATGTTCATAATTTTAGGGCACATTTCCCAATTGGCATTACTGCCGATCTTCAGTTAGAACAATTTCGTATTTTCAATGTCGGTTATAAAAAACAGTTCATGACCTGAAGGAAACAGTTGAAAATTTGAAATGGTGCTTCGAAATTCAGTAATAGTAAACCAAAATTTCTTTATTTTCCCTATTCGGCCTTTTCGCGATCACCAAATCGGCAAAATTATTCGTAATATCATGAATAGACGTAAACTTTCTGAATAGTTCTCTAAATTGCAGATTTAGTATTTTCGTAATTCGGAAGTTCATCAGACTTTCTCATTCGATATTGTGGAGCATTGTTTCGAAGGCATCTCGAATTCACAACCGGCATAAAAGCAAAAACATTCTGATATAAAGATAAGAAAACAATATTCTGAATGATGTTTAACTTACAAATTATTAGCTTTGAGATGTATAGCAGTTGCCGTAGTTCATACGATCGAAATCATTTCGAGTTCATGTGATCCCAGAGGCATTGAGGAAAATTTTTAATTTCATTATTCAATCGCAAAATTCAGAATTCGGTTGAATATTTGGTTCAGTTCTCATTTTTTTATTTCAGTTTTCAATTTTTCTTCTGTTAGTGTGATATTAATGTATGTTTCACTACGTCTTTAATTTTCTCCATATTTTGTTTAGAACTCGATTTTTGGTTTCTTCAAGTACTTGGTGGGAATTTTTTTAATGTCTTCAACTTTTGTAAAATGTTTTTTGTAATTAGTTTGAGGTCATGTTTTATCTGAATTTCGAAGTTATTATTTGATATTTATCTTTTACTTGAAATATTTTTTATTGCTAGTCATCATTAGTGATGAATACTTTTTGATTTATGTGATTTCACAGATTTTCCAAGACGTACGTGTGCTGACTTAATCGTTATCTCGACGCCTCTACTTTGGGCATATCACTTTTAAGACGATTCACTTGATACTGAAAATCTTGAATTGTGGTTTAAATTAAATTTCATTTCGTTCAAAATTGTGAAATAAAAAAGAGAAATTGTGTGTGGTAGGAGGGTATGTGTGCAAACTTAAGTCACGTTGAATCATTTTTTTCTAACGTAAATGCACCAACATTCATTTGCTTAGCCTACATTTTATTCTCACCGCGAACGGTTATTTTGCGTTCACAAAATAAGTTAGTTTAGTAAGTATAAATTATGAGTGTTGGAATAGCTACACTAAAGTGAATCAACTACTTACATTGAACTCCATGTAGTTATGATTTATATTATTAAAACACGAACATGTCTAAGCTAAAAGAAATCAAATAAGTGATTCATATTTCACTCACAGGAATCTTCAGAAACCGGAAACCAAAAGAGCTTGTCTATCGGAATATGTGTAATGTATAGTATAAGGAACAACAGAACGCAAATAGCTAATTTAGGTACAAGAATATACAACTCGTAACTATACAATACGACCGCAGCAAGTGGACCACATCAGTCACTCGGGTTTTCTGCAACGCAGAGATAATATTTTACTCCCCATACATAATTCAGATTTTGTTTTCCTTAGGGTACGCCGGCCATATATTTAATTCGGAATTAACTGAACGCACACCCGAGAACAAATCAATACTGCAACCCTGTTTGAGAAACCATAGAAAAATCTTGGCAGCTTTTGCACCCCACTCTTCCGCCGTGAGTGCTGCAGCCGCGCCGATGAGCGCCCCCTCCCTGCTCCGTGTCCGAGGAGGTTTTTGCCGGATCGCCGGTCGTTGCAAGCGATACAGTGACAAATGGAAAGTTGTGAGCGGACAGGCGGTGCCGCGCGTGGGGGTGGCTTCCGCGGCGCGGGGGGT
>BOPP01000004.1:17443301-17507299 GCA_017312745.1 Gryllus bimaculatus | reverse complement strand
TAACAAATGCACAATACAGGTTTAGTCCCAAGTGATGGATGGATGATGCCAGTCGCACATTCACTACCAAGTCAGCGCCCGGATTCTAACCGGTACTCGCACAGCGCCGAGGCCGGAACCGCGAGGCAACGTCGTTCTGCGGTTCCTCGGAACTGTTCGATTGATGGGCGACGAGCCCCTGCTTCACTTACTCCCCGGCTTTTTCCGCGCCGACATGGACACGGGCGCGGCCGCGGGTGCGGACGCGCTCTCTGCCCGCCATCACTCATTTCAGGGAAAGGGACCCCCTCCCCCTCTGCCCGCCGGCAAAAAGTACATGCTTCGTATTAACGCGTCCGTGGTGACGTGACGTACGCTCCGACAGGTCTTGCTCGTAGAGAAATAGTCTGCCAAAATGTAAGCTTACTCTCACACCTCTATGTACTATACGTACACTACAAATCATTTCTGAAGGATTTTTATTTGCTTAAGATAAGACCGATATACTTGACTCCAGAAACGTAGGAAACGATATAAATGGTTCTTCTTACATCAATCTTATCATGGCTGGTACACGCATTATCATTTGAAATGGTGTCTTGAAATGGATGCTTTCTCAGTATTGACTAATCCACTTAGCCCTATATAAGATTCTCAAAAATATGAACATAATTTCAAGGAGAGGTTGCATGTTGGCGTCTGACCAACTTCGTGGCATTCAGAGTTCCATTTCAATTGAAATAATGATATGATACATAATTATATAATATTCATTTCTACTTAAAAAGAAAAAAAATGATTCACGGGAAATATTCAACTTTTCTGTTAATAGTTTGAATTAATGATACAGCTCTAAATATATAGTTACATCTTTATATTTTGTTCTTGGAGTGGATTAATTAAGTCAATTATCTCTAGTGTAATATAAAATAAATCGAAATTTTCTTCTTTTGCTTTAGGAAAACATCGACATTTCTTATAAGGAACCGAAGGTCCCTTTTCAATGGCTGCAATGTTTTTAATGAATTTACTAAATCTAATATTTAAATGTACTTTTTCAAATAATATATTGCCCTGGAGAAGTAAAAAAATAATTCAGTATTTTCACATTTTTGTACCCAATGACAATTCTCTACCCATGACCAACATCATGACTATGTGATTCTAATGTTTTTGTTTTGAGGACATATGTTACAATTCAACCAGTTTACTCTTGTACTCATAATTTATTTAAGAGCTAGCCTTGATTTATTCATTAATTAAGAAAGTCTTGAATATTTGTCTCCGGACAGAAGATTCTTCCATTCAGAATTTTTTCTTAGCCGTACACCGTTGACTCCTTTCAGCAGTTTTGATAAGATTGAGGTGACTGAATATCGTGGTATAATAAATTAAAAATGCAGTATTTGTATTGCATTAAATTTACGATGCCCAGCTACAAAGAAATTTTGCAAGCTGCTAAATATACGTTAATAAAGACTAATGAAACATTGATGTAATTTTTTCCAAATTGTGACTGCAAATCATCATGTAGCTGACTACACGAAACTCTGCCATTTTGTTGTTGTTTTTTGGGACTATTATACTTAAGCAACTGAGAAATCGCACTCTGTCCGTCTGAGGTCAGTACTAGGGCGTAAAACGGACCGTGCAATTTTTCCCCAAAAATTGAAATTCCCCATCGGTCTGGCTCTTGAATCTGAAGCGGATATTTTGATGTTTAGGATTCTTTACTTGAAGCCTTAACATTTTCCATATTTTCTCAAAAATGCGTCCAAACTTTTAAATTTTTTTTCGAGAGTGCAAAGGCGTCTTCAAATGGTTGATGCTTTGTTGAACACTGTGAATTTTTGAAAATTACGAAAGTAGAAAAAGTTTTCGTTGTGTTCTTACAACTGCAATATTGAAGACATTTTATTCTGTTTGCAATGGTTTTGTAAAAACTAATATTTATGTCATAAACAATTTTTTTAAACTTAAATTTTGCGAGCTAAAAACTATTTTTTGCACAATTTAAAAAGTATTTTCTCAATTTTTTTAATTTCCCCCGTCAAATGAAGCAACGTACGCTTATAAATATGGTGCAGAAGTGATATTTGAACTCTTAAAAATATTGGAAATTGCAAAATGCACAAATAATGTGAGAAAGTATTTTTTGTTTACTATAGTACTACTATACTTCTTTAACATGTCCAAAAGATTGTTAATAACGCCTAGTTTCGAAAAGTCAAAATTCAATATCTGAAAATGGATATCAGTGGCCGTGCGATAATTGCGGTGCACAATAATTTCCTTCGAAGACTGTTGCTACTTTTACTGCTGCAATGACTCATATTTGTAAAAAATTACGCGCTAGACCGGAATTTAAAGTTATGTTTGCTCATGAAAGAAAGTTAACGTTACACTGGAAAGAGAAATAAAATGAAAACACGATAGTTCAGAAATATGACATGTCGATTGGATAAGAAAATATTATTCAGAACTAGAATGCAATACGGCCGAAGGGGTGGAGATGTAGAGAGAGGTATGGTGGGATGCTTCTGATTGACGATATCTCATATAAAGATAGAAGAAGTCTTAATTTACGGACAGATAGAAGAAGTGACTGTTAAGAAAGTTGCCATCGTACCAAACTATACTAACCAACTAAGATCTGATGACAATAGCAATACGTTTCCGCTGTGACAATTCCGATTTTTATAATAAGTGGAGAAACACTTGAGTGATACTTACAAACCACGAAGGACGAAATCTGCGTGTGACATCATCGGAATGGGTAATCAAAAAGTTGTCGCTTCTCCCATTGGTGGGTTGACTAACCTGAAACATTTAAATACGGAAGATTGTAATAAATCTCAAGTGATTGTCATACTTCTTGTAAGACATACTTCAATTTTAGAATATTATTGACCAGCAATTAAAAATAAAATTACATATCCCAACAATATATTTCTAACAAGTCAGATATGCGATTCATATTTCACATTTTAATAATCTTGATGTATGTTGAATAAGCGAAAATACAAAGCAGTCGTATAAATTTCAACGAACTGAACGAACTTTTTTCTGATGAAATTTGATTTTAAAAAAAATGTATACAGTTTTTTTAGTAAGTACATTAGTTATTTGCGTTTGATTGATATAATTTGTAAGATATTCATCATATCTGATAATGTACGAAACCCGAACTTAGCCATACTGTTATATATTTTTAATGCGTGCATCCAATTATTCTTGACCCTTTTGTAGCCACAATAAATGTCATGTTTGTGAAGCTACTTGAGTACTGCATTCTCATAGCACGTAATCAGTCGTGTACACCCTTTTTATTAATATGAATTTCCATTTGTGACCCCCCGGTCCTAAATCTATTCCCAATTGTAAATCAGGGTTCGATTTTTGATTAGGGGACTAATTCTTTTAACACTTTAAATGACTAACTTTTAATATATACCGAAAGAACGTGCCAAAAAGTACAAAAATGATTCCGCCCTGAGCCCGTGTATTTTTCGTGAAAATTAATTACATACATGCATATGGTAACAAAAAAATGGATAATTCGTATTCTAATATATAGTAAATTACTTCCTCTCATGAATTTAAAATCCATGTTTTGTGGGTTCTTGATTCCGAAAAATTGATGATAATACATTTCTGTCTGTCTGTCCGGCGTCGGTCCGCTGAGTATCTGTTCGTCTGTAAGTCTGAGGTCAAACCCTACTGCCTAAACTGTTCGGCCGCATTTCTCCAAAATTGATATTCCTTGAATGATTTTAATGAACTTACGGCCCTCTGAGTTTGAAACATTTTTTCATTTATTTATTTTTGAGCATATTTTACATGAAGTCCCAAAAATATTTTCAAAATTGTGTGGCAATTAGCTTCAAATTTTTTTATTAAACTTTGTCGCCGAATACCGTAAAAGACGGATAGACTGGTATAGGACTCATTTTCATTGAAATATCTGTTTTTCCGATAATTGCAAAAGTTTATTTTTTTCTTCCTACAGCTGCAATATTAAAGAACGGATTTTTTCTTAACGAAATCTGTTATTTAAAGACAGATCTTGAAGCAAAATCATCTACAAAGTTTCGAAAATATATGTAGTTTTCTCGTAATGTTGCGCGAAAAATATATTCATTATTAATTTTTAAAACAATTTTTTTTTCTAAAAAGAAGGCTCCAATTTTTTTCTCTAAATTCTCTTCGCACATGTATATAAGAACGGGGCAAAAATTGATTGATGCTAGTCGTATATCCAGCGGACTGTATATTTTCGGAAATTGCAATTTTTTTTACAGTTAAAATACAAAATTGAGGATAGAGAATTTTGCCTCTAACAACATATGATCAAAAAATCAAGTTGTTTAAAAAGTTCTTGAAATTTGTTTTGAAGAAACGAGTAGTTGTCGTGTAATTTGCACTGCAAATGAAAACAATTAAAAAAACATTTTCTCAAAACGGCTACAAATTATTTCTTCAACTTTTTCCCACGGATAGAACAATAAATACTTAATAAAATGGCGCAGGTCATTTTCCTTCAACTCAATTCCTTGATAACTGCAAATGTAGAAACAATGCAAGAAACAAGAAAATATCTGCTCTTGTATCACATCTAGTTTTCATTGATTTAATGATGAGAATAACTTGCATTTATCCCTCCAGAAAACCTTTCTACATTGAAACAGATTGCGTGATAAGCGATGGGGTTTGCATTATCCCCTTCGGAAGGCATTCAAGGATCACATTCGCACTTACATTAGTCTTTTCCGTGCATCGGTGTGAACACCATAACGTACGAACCAACGAACGGAAGTGTACAGTAGACAGAACAATTTTAATAGGGCGTAAGCGTCTATGACCACTGTCAGAAGACCAAAATTTTAAAAAAAGTATGTCTGACAAACCGTCGAGCAATACCAGACTTGAAAATTGAATGGGAAGAACGTACAGATGTGAAAACAACTGGCGTAACCGAAGACTTTTCAGCGAAGGGCTTGTTGCCCGCCAATCCAGAAAGAAACCATTTCTGACTAAGGCGATGAAAAAGAAAAGCGTATTCAGTTGACTGAGAACCATGCTCTTTGGTCTGAAGTACAGTGGAAACGAGTGATTCTTTCGGATGCATTTTGATTTACTCTACAGGACACATATGGCATTCACTGTGCGACGAAAAAGAGGTGAAAAATTTCATCCTGATTGCGTTGTGAGCAAACATAAATATCCCAATAGTTAGATGGAATAAAGATGCATTTCTTATCATGAGGTTGGTTTTCATCATATTGTGAATGATACTGTAAATATTGAAGTTTATAAGAACATTATGAATATACGTTCGTTGCCTACAATTGCTGAACACTTCAATGGATCTTCTCAGTGCATTTTTCAAGATGGTACATCTCCATGCCTTAGAGCAAAGACTGTAAATATGATTAGTAAAAGCTATTAATGCACAAAACTGATAAAACATTGATTTGTCATACTTTCATCGTCCTGTTTATTATATAATTACTAGAGCCCGGAGGTTCAAGTATGTTTTACCCAAAAAGGCATTTATTAGCTAAAATAGTGGTGCAAAATGGCATGTAAACAAAGAAAAATCACCTTCTAAAGGATTTTTTGTAAAATATTAATAATGAATACAAATCATATTTTCATTCGAACTTTAAAATTAACATTAGCACTAGAGGCCACTTTTTTTACAATGATATAAAAATAATTCAAATGAAAACGGTGATACTTTTATCAAACATAATGTTTGTACCAAAGAATGCGTGAAAAATTATTTTTTTGAATTGTTCCTATGAAAATCCGAGATTACCCCAAAAAGTATTTTGGCTGCTTAGTAATTCAAATTCAAATGAGGCAATTTCAAACAGTTAAAATCAAAAATGTATTTCCAAAGATTTCCTATCAGACCACAATGAATATGTTGAAACGTATCAAAAGTAAACATTTTCACATTACTGTAAATTTTTAATTATTTTTTAAATTTATTTCAACATTAGCAGGGGATAAAAATGATATTTCCAAGATATATTAAGTTTGTTTCGTTTATCAAAGGAAGTATTTTATGAATATTGTATGAATATTGTTTTTAGTTCCGGACCTCCTCAGTAAATTCTAAGATACTTTTAATTTCTCAACACAAGGGAGTAATATTATTTCGACTATGACGTAGGTAAACATTTCAAAGGCTGGGTAAATTCTGGTAACGTGCTTTTACAAAGATTACTCATTTTCAATGCGAGCAGAAATAGAAATAAAAAACAATTCAGTATCCAGCCAAATGAGACGGGTCTATGGTTTCGTTAGATACCCAGGAGCGCGGAAAATAATCCTAAAACAATGAAACGATTTCCGTTTCGACGGTAAAATGAATGCATTTGATTGTTTTATTCAGCCTATCACCATACTGCGCGTACCAATTGCATTCTCACTCTCAAGACGTCATGCTTACGACATGCTGATGTCATTTCACTGCATGGTTCCAAGAGGTCGCCCTCGGTTAAACATTTGTTTTTCATATGTTACTCTACGGAACAACACATTTTTGTGCGTACAACGTCATTTCAATGTTTTGCCAGCAAATCAATTAGATAAGATAATGTATTTATACGTTGCACTCTGACATGGAAATTAATTTTGTTGCGGGAAAATATGATATTTATGTTAAAATTATCAATTTATAAATTACAGGAACAAAATTCTAAATCAAAGGGGAAGCAATAATAGTGAAGTGTTTATGCAAAAACTAGACGAGAAAATTTTCATCTAACTCGCACCGAAAATGAAGCTATGAAGTTCCACGTATACACAATAAATATGCAAGTTAAATGTTATTTTATGTTACCTTTTAAAATATTAAAAATATTAACAGAAGTCATAAATATAAGTCAGTGAAAAGTCAGAATTCAGTTTCATTCTCTATTGACCTTTTCCTTTTTGCAAACATACACACACACACACACACACACACACACACACACACACACCGCAAATCATCTAATTGAAATGCTTAGACTTCAGATATATTAGCCTATTCGACACATACAAATACTATTCATTTCTTATCCTTTGTTTTTTTCGTACGCAGTATAACGTGTTCACAAAACGTACTACCACATTTTTAAGTAAAAGTGTGTGGTCTTTGGAAATGAGGTGTACATTAGAGTTTTCACTGCTTTTCGACACTTGCATTACCGACCTGTGAGGAACCTACAACGAACCGGAAAAGCAATCAGTTATCAAGAAAGTACGAATGCATGAATAAATAGCTGCCGTAAACAGCGTTGTATGACACATAAAATTATGTATCATTGTATGTAACCCAATTTACCAGAAGAACACTAAATTATTTCCTTCAAATGTCTGTTTTTCTAGCCATAAAATATCTTAACTCAAAGAAAGGAGAATGTCGTATCGTCGTAATGGATTGTAATAGACAACTCGAAAAAATAACTTGCAGTCAGCAAAAACTATATGTTTAATATCTGATGGATTAAAGAACAAGTGCTCCAATAAGGCTTCAGGGTTCTGTTGATGTCAATTATTACAACATTGCATAATATAAAATGGTAATGCTTAAAATTCGATTTTAAATTTATTTTGTTCCTATATTGCAGTTTGTGAATGATGTAAAGAGAGAAATACTCCAAACTCTTTCCAGAAAATTGCTTATATTCTTGAGAAGTGTTCTTATTCTTGTTCCATGCAAACCTGCTCGTGTCCTCCCAAATGAATGATTGAAAGCTTTAGGAAAAAATGTTCTCGAGAGATTCTATGCGTACTTGCGAGGAGATCACGACTCGATAATTAAGCTTCATGAAGAAATATTTGTCAACAGAAAGGGTGGAATAATATTATGATTGTAAATCGTACAAATTAATAACTAGTTTTGAAGAGACATCGTTCTAATGCCCTAAAAATCTTCGAACTTACAAATAATTGTGTGGCACAGATTACAAATAATTGTGTTCACTATTATTTAAAATATAAATACGTCTTTCTTATCTACTTAATTACATTTTAAAATGATCGAATGAGCGCTTCCAGACTAAATTATGAAAGAAATTTCTTAATTTTCTATGATATTGTGGGTTGAGATCAATTAGACATTATTTGCGTCCACATATTTGAAATTATATATACTTTTATCATTTCACTATACCCACCATCGCAATGACAACTTGATGCTAACGCCGCTCATCATTTACACAAATATCCCAACTGTGTAAATAAGTAGCCATTCTTTTTCACATTGAAGAACTGTTATATACATCACAATGAATCCTGCCAAATGATAAATATATGGAAAGCACTTGCTATAGTTTCAAAACAAAGAAACACAAATGAACTGTGTAGATTTGTAATGAAGAAAAGTAACAGTAAGAGAAATTTCTTGCTAATTGGAAAACACTAACTTTTCCCACAAAATTAATTAAAGATCAATCATCAAAACAAAATCCAAAATAAGACTTCAGATAGAACTTTGAGGTATTGCCAGTAATACTAACATCGAAGTTATGCAAAGATTTTATTCAAATACCTGTGTGCAACTACGCTATCTTCATTGTATATCAGAATCCTGTCACTCTTCAAGTCACTCTTCAAGCAAACCTACTAAAAATTTGAATGGTAAAAGGACCAATGAGAGCCTTCGCTAAAAATTTTAGACTTGTACTTGGTCTCCGTATCTGATAATGATACTTCACTTGCGTCTTTCTTAGTATGTTAGTGCTCGTCAAGTGATGACAATTCTCCCTTAGTTTTCGAAACTTCATCCATCTCAGATGTTCCACTGTTTTTGTAGAAGTTATACTTTTTCCATGTTAAACGGCAAGTCTCTTCTCTACCTTACTTTTTTAGCAAGTCTTTTATCCTTAAAATATGTAATCAGAGAGTCCTGCATAACATTTTCAACATTGTGGACTAATTGAATGTAAGGAAGGTTGGTCATAACTTTGGAAGGATTGAAAAGTGCGATGCCAGTGGTTTTATAATAAATAATGTAAAATGTAATAGAAAGATCATTGTTTAATACCCGCATTACATAATTTACTTGACAAACAATACTAATCAAAGTTACCCCTTGGCTGCTATCAAAGCCACCATAATGTATGGTGTGATAATTCAATAAAATATATACTTTGTCTCAACTTCCCCTCACGATTGTTTTCAAAATATTATACACGTTGATGCTTATAGACATCCAGAATAGCCAACAGTATCACAAGAAATGTATCAAGTCATGAGTAGTAGCTGATGTATCACATAAACATAGATTGTCAAGGAGATATCACTGTCACCCCAATCTACTGTAGTTGAACCTATTTTATTTTGCTTTATTATACCTCCAGTGTGTTAGGCACGAAACTGTATTCGTATTTCAACACTTTATTCGAATTTTAGATAAAAATGTTTTACATTCTTCATGCTAAGACAATAAGTGAATATTTTAAAAACTCTTGACCCTGGAAATTCATACAATCTTGACATATGTTCAAATGTTCCTGACTCGATATCTACCTTGGACACTTCTCTCTGAAACATATTCGAGGTAATAATTAAAAGTCAAAAATGATCTGAAAAAATAAAAACAAATTCTCTGCATATTTAGAAACTTTTGCAGATAAATGTTTGACCAAATTCATTTCTTATTGTTCAACCCTTGAAATTATTTTAATGCTTTCCGAGAACAAGCAAATTCTCAGGCATTTTCAAAAACACGTAATGTGAATAGCACTTTACATATAAAATAAAGTATCATTCAATATCTTCCTCCCAGATTCATTTTAAGTGTTCTTCGAGATAGTAGAGGCATTTTTACAATTAAAAAGTCAAAGAAGTCTTGCCATTGCAAATCCTACCTAAGATTTTAAAAAAATTAAGTCCTTTGGAGAAAGCCATATTTACTTGTCTGAATCAAGAAGTTTTTTCAAGAAGCACCAACGTTATTAATATTGACATATTGGTGGCTCTCTAGAATCATTAATGGAATACCTATACAGGAATATATAAGAAAATATAAGTTTTTTCCGTTCCAATACCGTTGGTTTACAAAATAGAAATCTGAAGGATCAGCCTGTTTTTTTCTTCTTGAAGATGTCTTACAATCGATGAAGCACCTATTGACATATTTTTCCATATTTAAAAAGCATTTGAAGAAATAACCATACAAATTTGCTTTCAAAATTATATTCGCACCTAATCTCCGTCCGTCCGTGGACAACACTACCGAAAAAACCGTTCGAAATAATTTCTCCAAAATAGATGTTTCTCTACCGATCTGGCGGAAGTCGATGTTTTGAAACGAGTATTTTGATTTTTGGTGGTAATTTACATTATATCTCAACATTTTCAAAAGTCTATCAAAACTGTTTTGAAAATGTGAATAGGTTTCGGGCAATTCTGAGTGATTGTTACAAATAACGCGAGAAGGTATTTTTTGTTGTAGCACCAATAGTTTACTTTTGACGAAATAACGTGACTGAAATCTTTAAAGATGTTATGAATTCTTGTGTGATAGAGCAACTAATAAGTAAACCATAAAAGGTTGCATGCATGATGGGCGTTATTTGATGATTTTATCTATCGGGCCATTTCCAATCCCTCAGGCTTGAGGTCCTCAGAGGCAAGCCCTAATTACTTTAAGTTATTTTTTATTCTCAGTTAGTAAAAATACCAGAAAACATTTTATCTATGTTTAAAGATTCTTAAATTAATATTTAAAGATTCTGTTATATTTTTGACGTGCTACATCACATTTTTCGCGTAATATTTGTAACGATTACGTATTACTAAAATACTAGTTGAATGCGAATTTGGCACTCTGGAACACCAAGTTTTTTTATGTTGATTGATTGATATATGTTTTCACCACCAATAAAGATTTGATTCACTTGGAAATCGTCTCTTTTATCCAACACAAGGCCCTGAAAATGTTTCCAATTCTCAAAAATATTTGTACTGAGATTCAACTTCAGTACGTAGGCTTCATCGTCAATCCTCTTAACCATATCACGTTCACGTTGGTTAAGTATATTAATGGACCCTGTGCTAAAAATTAAACATTTGCCATTTTCGAAATGTTAGATATTATAATGTAAACAAGACCTATGCCATATTATTCAGCGACATTGTTTCTATTAAATCAACAGAAGACATGACAAAAAAGATAAATTTGGACTGCTTGTATTATACTTTCTTTACTTTATATAAATATTCACTATTTCAGTACAAATTACGCGGAATATGTTTATACTCTCAAGAAATTATACAAGACCTTATTTTAAAATATTGAAGAACAATTTCTATAAAAAAAATATGTCTTCTATAACGTTGCTGAATGAGGGGGAGAGAGACGAATTTTCAGAAGTTTTTCTGAAAATAATTTACTTTGCTCTATTTAAGCAATAATATAAAGAAAGAATTTTGTAGCTGACATTCAGAAAATTTCGAAAATTTTCCAGGGATTTCATGTAAAGTACTCCCAAAAGTTGAAAGATCCGATTCAAATTCAACGATCGGCGACATACCTCAGACCGATATATTAGGGAATATTCATTTTCGTGAACATATTGTGTAGAGTTTACGCAGCAGTATTGTTCACTGACGGACAGAAAGTATATTTAAAATCTCGTTTTCATAGACCCTCAAAACGTGTCTTACCGTGTGTCTTACCGTGTAAGTTTCAACACAGCTTATTTGAAGCATTACATAACATTACATTACATAACTTGTATACCTAGGCAAATGGAACCTATTTTGAAGGTGAAGTTGAGACTCAAAAGTACTGAACTTGTTTGAATGTTCCAAAGAGCAGATAATAGTTGTGCCATACTATTAAATGACATAAATAGTTTATGCTATGAGTTTAATAAAATGGTGTGAAAAAAAGTGTAAGTTGCCCACTTTAGTACCAAGGAAAATGCTATTTTCAGTATTGTTTTTCAAAAACTCACCCAGAAAACCGGGGCAAATGGAAAAAAATAAGACACAAAAGTGTGTATTTACAAGATATGATTTACATGTATACAAGAATGATTAAAAATGCAACAACATCATGACGTGCGTTTCCAACTCATCTAATGCCACGGAAACGAAAAAAAGAAATTGTGTGTACCCTGACCTTTGATGTTCACAGATTTTGTAAGAAAATCGCTATTTGAATCTTGATTACAACTGGCTGATCTGCAATTAGTGGAAAGTGAATTTACCCTTGGGCAGTGGGTGTTCTTGTAAAGACGGCTCACCTCAACAATATTAACAAACTACCGTAGGACTTTACCGTTATAATGAATGTAATCAGTGCTCCATCCACTTACAGGAAAATTTATTATATTAAAATATTTAGGTTTTGCATCCAGATAAAACGCCACTAAACGTGGTGATGTAGAATTTATTCAATGAATGTACAATTCTTGTTACGTAATGTTGTACTACTTTCACGAATACCAGAATTCCATGAGGTCCTTGACATCTTTTTTTGTTCTGTGACAATCGTGCTTCACATTAGATAACTTCTCACCAGCTGCATTGGGGTAAGTAATACTAAGTGTACGCTTGCTCGAGTTGCTCCTTAGTCTTGATCTACACGTGCCCAAATACTACTTAAAAACTTGGGAATAAGTGAAACGTATTTAATTTTTAATAATAGTCCATTACAAATTGACTTAATACTTTTAAAATAGCATTTTATTCTTACTCATTACTCAGACGCATTATATACTCATTATTGACTGAAAAAAATAATTAGTTCACGCTTCTGAGCCTGTAAGAAACAATTTTAACATTACGTGCGTAAACGGCATTCTCAAGTTTCAGGTGTTCACGTGGCAATCAGCGAAAGCAGCACTTACCAAGTTCCATTAAGTTCAAACTTTTTCTGTCAACTTTTGCATCGCAAACTGGTTTTAGGTTTTAGATGGCGTCCATTGCGCATTTTAAAATGCTACATTACTTCGTAATTCCATTTTTAGTCCGCATTTCCACTTTCCCTGGTGTACCTACTATGTACTCGTATTTACACAATTGAAAAGAGGAATACGAAATATAACAAAACTGATGTGCGAATCCTCTTAAATAATTTCATTACTAGCGTGTGATGAGTGATCAGGAAACTATTTTATTAGTAGTAACAATTAATATAAAAGCATTAAATTTAACTTCACTTTTTAATATTAAATTGCGTTTAACGTTTGCAAAAAAATCAGGATATAAAACCTCACCTCCCACATTTAATGAAAGTAAGCAATGAGAATTTTGAAAATAAAATAGATTGAAAATAAAATAAATTAATTTATATTATTATGAAAAATAACCTACATCTTGTCTATTTCTGACAACAAACAGTACTCCATGTAAGAAATGCACACAAAATATGTCACCGAGTTTTGTTTGAAGAATTTATTATCATTATTTAATGTTTTGCAATGAAATTCAGATGAATATTAAAGAACTTTTATAAAATAATTCTCACACAATTTCATGAAACAATTTCATTATGAAGTTCAAAAATCCATTATATTTTCTCAGCTCTAAGAAATCGTAGAATGTTGCACGAGTTGCAAACGTGGGATGTTGAAATAATCCACGCGCAACATCACAATTTCAACGAAATGAAAACAACGAAGTACAGACTTCATTACAGCAAAATAAATGTATAGGAAACAACGATTCTGGAGAACTGAAGACATAGGGATATGAATTTAGTAGAAAACTCAAAGGTCGATTTCTGCATATCGAAACACAGTTCTGCAAGTCCAATGGTAAAGTAATTGAAGTTTATGTTTTATTTCCAAATTCTGCTTTCAATGAATCGGATTGATCTCAGTAATAAGTCTACTCAATCCTAAAGAATACTGGAATTCACTGCTATTCTCTAGCCTATTTTTGAAGTTTTTAGTTAACTAGAAGGCAAATAGTGCTTTGTAAATATAAAAATATCACGCCGCGAGAATTTACAGTCCGTGGAACAAAAAATCATCAAAGAAATACAAAGATGTGCAGTAGCCTCCATAACTAAAAAAATCTCACAATAGTTGTTTGAATAACTAATAAAGTCAGACAACTCTTCAAGACGGGTTTGATGTTATTTCAATGTCTCGTTCTAATGATCAGTATCACCTTAAAATTATTTGACAATTAAGTACACAAATAATCTCAGTTAAAATAATTTTAGAAAGCATTGTGCAGGGTGCAGATCTTTACTCTCGTCTTTTCTTCATAACGTTTTCGGCAATAAATAATAGAGTAGTCATGGCATGGCCGTTACTGTGAAAATATCACGATTTATTTATGAATTTCTTGAATGCCAATAAACAGTTAAACATTATGCGTGGTATTAGTGAAGAAATACACTCTGTGCACGTTGTTCAGAGCTCGATAATTCGTCCCCACTCTACAAGTTAACAAGAAATATTCACTCCCTGTAATACAAATTTACATCAGCAAATGAACTACCGAGTTTGGATCTTATTCCGTACCGACCGTGAAGGAAACTAATCACTATTGCGAAAACATGGAGAATGACCATTTTGACCAAGGAGAATTGGGTATTGTTTACAAAAAACTAAAATCTTTATGGATGTTGTTTTTTTTTCCTTTCGGATTAGCTATTCCAGGAATGCGGCGGCGATGGTGTAACGGTTAGCGTACCGGACTGTTGTACCCAAGTTCGCGGGTTCAAACCTGATCGAAGCCGTAGATTTGTAAGGGCGCAAAAATCCTTCGTACGCCTTCCTTCGGAGGGGAAGTAAAGCCGGCTGTCCCATGTTAGTAGATTTACTTGCATGTAAAAGATCCTCAAGCCTAAAAGACACCTCTGAGCTAAATTCAAATTGCCTGTTTCTCGCCCAAGAAATACCTCCTTTCTCTGCTAGTTGGAGAAAGGAGCGTAGCGAAATTTGTGTGGTCAGACGGAAGAGCGGGCCTGATGGCCCGAGTTTCGTGAAATAAGGCAAATTCAATTCAATTGAATGTGCCTCAAGTATGTACTTCGCCCAGATACTTGCTCCTTTATAAACATTTCACTATTTTTATAAACTTCATTTCTTTTTAGAATTCTCAGAGATTTTACATGCTTACAGTAGCATATATTTTATTGTCTACATGTTAGTAACTGTGAGGCAGCTTTTACAGAATTTCAATACCTAAAAAATTCAAATTTTTCAGGAAACACATTTGATGAATAAACCTTAAGGTTTGAAAAATAAAAAAAAAATAAAAATTATTGGAATAATATATAATTGTTAGTTTATTTTCATGCGCATCGACATCTAAGTTCGTTAACTACCACATTAACTAAGAGTAATAATGTGTGATAACAAACATTTTCACAACTATTTGGGAATACAAAAAAAGAGGAAAAAGAAACAAAAAAATACCCCTTGGAAGCCATAATTTGCAATATAGTATCACATCAAAATTATAAATCACTGAAGATACACATTTTGAGCATACCCTTGCACTTTTCGTAATTTAACCAACATTAGTCTAATTTCGGCGAATTTTCATAAGTCATGGACATACGTCTTATTTTTAATAATGTAAATACAAATATAAAGGCAAAACTATTTCGTATCAATCGCATATTTATTTTCGAATGAAGTATATTAATGATTGAACTTTACAAAAAAATAGTAGTTTTGAGTCTAAAAACAGTTAAAACAATTCCGAATATTAAAAATTTGAAATAACAATAAATTACTATCTTGGTATTCTTCCTGACTACTCCAAGGTCAAAATGATTTTTCATTTCGGCACCGTAATTGGCTGAGTAAATAGTAGGCAATTAACACAGTGTAGGAAATTCGTTATTAAAATAGTTTATTAAATAATACGTAAATCTTTACGCTCTCATTTCACTGCATCCTCATAGTAGAAGCTCCATGCAGTAGACGTACGAGTTATGAAACAAGTGCGTGAATCGTCGATTTCATAAGTTTGATAAATACGCACGTGAAGTGCAGAGCTAGCTCTTCTTCCATTTTTTTGCACCACCAGTTGTTCCCGATTAATTTATGTGCTTATTATATAGTTAATTGTGAAACTACAGAATCTTAGAATTTGTAGAAAAAATTCCAAAATACTTTAGGTAACAAACCAAATGTTATTAACGTAACATTGTGTTATATATTAATGGAAAGATAAACGAATATATCATTAATAAAATATAAACAGGTATTTGAAAGCTGTATTAAAAATCAAGAAAATCATCAATGGCAAAATTTATGTTGAACCTCATTCAGTAAATACTTTTCGTGTTGCTTAAGAACAATATTGTATACTTTTGGCGAAGTATTTTCCGTTAATTGTTCAGAAATGCATTTGCAAATATCACTTTTTTCTCATTTTGTTTCATGCAAATTTGATTTAGCTTAATTATATCCTGAGTTAATTCCACCGAATTTACATCACCTGCGTACATAATATTTTTAGTGCGTGACGTCAAACACTTCTTCGTCGCATTTTCTCTATATATGGGCATCGGCTCAGTAGAGAGGCTGGCAGAATTTAATCTAGCCGCACGTACACACGGTAGAGTTTCGCGGTACATGTGACAGTGTGCTTTATCAATAATTAATCATTATTACGAATTATTAATATTATTATTACTACAGACGTTCGTTACGCACATGCGAACACCGTATTTGCGGGAGGAAAGTCCTCTGTGTATTCAGAACGGAATGAAGTCAGGGAACGCGAATTTCGAGTGGCAAGCTTCGGTCCTTTGACCGGGATCTGCCACTTGGAGCAGACAATTAATATCTGATGAAAGTATATGCCCCCTCCCCGAGAACGCCGTGCAACGAGGACAGTATACGCCGTGTCATAGGATAAACTCTCAAGCGCAACACAATTATTGGACATTAAGTGCTTCGACAGAGTATTTGCTTAGTTTCCGCAACGAGGCGGAGCTGCCGCGTCAGCGCAGCCTTCTGCGCGCGATCATCGTTCTGCGCGCCGCCAGCCGGCTTCTGCGCACCCCAACATCAGCGTCAGCGGGATGCCGGAGTTCGGCGTGAACACGGAAAGGGAAAGGAAAAGCAAACGGAAATGGAAATGAAAGTTAAGAAAATAGCGTTCGTTCGTACTACGTCTGTGAAACTGCCGTGAAAAATGGAAATAAATTAACAATTTTTGCACGGACTGAAACTATTGTAACCTGGTACCATTATTTTCTTCCTTTTAACAGAAACTAGTGACGCTCCAACAGAAGATTTATCGCATTATTTCTAAATTTTTTATTTTTTAAAAATTCAGCGAGTTCAAAGAAAATGAGAACTACGTCATCCTTTTACGCGTCTTTTGTTTTATCTGTAAAAACAATTTGAAGAAAAAAATGGAGCTGTTTTTGAAAAAAATTGTTTTATATATTGCAGTAATTTTAGCAGAAAATACGGAAACACGACTCATTCCTTTAAATCTGAATAACCTTTTCTACAGAGCTGATTTATTTAAACAGATTTTTTAAGGTTACTCTTTAACAGCTTGGTCATATAGCGACCACTGTGATTGTTTCAGCTGTAGGGGAAATGTAGGAGCATCAGGTAAGGGACAACATACAAACTCCCATGCCCGAGGGATTCGAACCCGGGACCCTTCGAGCCGACACAGCTATAGCCCTTCAGACATAGCGACATCGACTATCAAGGACGGCCAAAACATATTTTTTGAGGTAAAAATCTCCATCTTCAACTTCGTAGTTTTGAAATTGGGCAATTTTCGAAAATATAGTTTGCTCAAAATCTGAATAGCACAATATATTTTACCGTCCATTAGTACAAAGGAAGATAAAGTTTGGAGCCGATTATGAGAAAATGATTTTATTTCGTTTAAAAATATGTTTAGAATAATCCTTTATTTTACACAAAACTGCGCGACTATTCATATTTTTGAAAAATAGTACATGCCCTTACTTCAATATTTTTAGAAACAAGATGTCATTACGACAAAAATCTCTATCTCAAATATTAGAGTTGTAGGAAGACGGCGAAAAAATTAAACTTTTATAATTTTAGAAAATCAGGATTTTCAACTATAATTAGATCTATACAATTTTTAAGAGAATTTTACGCTATCTGTGGAAGAAGTTTTTTTTAATTGTGTCCTTTTTGAAAAACTATTGAAAATGTTAAGGCTTCATCTACATCTTCATCATGTTAAGTATCTGAAAAAATAAAAATATCCATATCCAACTCAGAGCAGACCGAGTTCCTTTAAATCGATTGGGAAACATCACTTTTGGAGAAAATCGGGGTCAGACGTTCAGGTAGACGCTAACTTTGACCACAAACGCACGCACGCACGCACAGACGGACGGACGGCTAGACAAATGTTTTGCCGTCAATAAATATTTCGCTGTCAAGGACTCGTAAAACTACTAAATTCTGACTACACCACGTGTTAGATAAAGAACATGTATTTAACATTGGAACAAGATTTTTCAATTTTTTCTTTACCAGTGACCAGCTATAAGAGTTTTTCGGTTGTAAACTTGCCGTTTTCTGGAGCACAATTAGCATGCTTTTTGTTCTTACAAAGTAAGAGAGAACAAGTAAATATTGAGCGTTTGAGAAAAACGTTTTTTTAATAAATACATTTATAAATTTATTGCTTCTTCTTCTTGAAAAACATATGCGAAAATTACTCACCTTTAAATATATATATATATATATATATATATATATATATATATATATATATATATGTGTGTGTGTGTGTGTGTCTTATTTAAACATTAATTTTATAGAACAGATTTCATGAAAGAAATGTCTGTCGTTAATAGAGGAAAAATGGGTACAGTGAACTGCAGTACAGGGTTTATTGTTTGTACTTCTTGCTTCCTGTGTTTTGTTTCGAGACTACTACTGGATTTTTGTTAATTGATTGATTAGTGATTCCGGGAACAACAGTTGCCGAGGTCATTAAATCCGTAAGTGTAGTTCATGTTTTACCTAGGGAGGTGAAGGCCTTTTCCAAACGCCTTTTCTGCTAGCGGGGTTTTCCTCGACCAGCCAGGACAAGCTGTAAGTTCCCGACCGGTCTCCCGGCATGTGTGGTAGTGTAGTGTATGTACGTGGAAGTGTATTTAATTAAGGTTGAGGATAGAATAAGGAAGGGAAGCAAGGATCGCATACAGTCCATGGTCCGTGTGTTAGGGGTCTGCTCCAGCATTCACCTGACGTTGATCCGCGAAACCACCGATCAGAGCAGCCGGTCGCTAGAATTCTCCTCCAGACAGCAACTAAATTCGACCTAGCTGAAAATCCCGCCACCGTCCGGACATAGACCTTGGCCCTCCCGGTCAGAGGCACTAAAGTGACATCAGCTAATGCCCTGATCCAACACTTCTGGTGCGTTTCTGTTAAAAAATATTTCATTGTTCGGTGGTAAGACCAACACATTTTTACTTAATTTCTGCTAGTGTTTTTTATAAATATGCATGAATTATTGATTTTTGAAAATTGCATGAAGTACGGATCCTAATTTTAAGGGTAACCTAAAAACTAGTTAGTTAATGATGATTTAAATTTGACGATTATGACAAATTATCGAAATACAAATTCAGTTTCAAATTACATCTGTATTTGGTTTCAGTGAGATATTAGGAACTGAAAACTATTGAACTCAAAGTTCTCAGGAATATTTTGGGCCCAATAAAAATTGGAGATCAGTACCAGCGACGTCACAATAAATACGTACACAAATCTATAGAGAAAATTACGGATACGATGAGACAAAGAAGAATTGCATTCTAATGACACCTTTACAGATTACATTCGCAAAAAATAACTGGAATACTCTTTCATTATTTCACAAAATTAAAGACGATCAATATGTGGGGTAAAGAAATTGAAAATGACTTGGGGGAGCTCAAAATTACACCAGCAGATATTACTGAGCGTACTGACTTCAATGAAGACCAAACTCAGGAAATTCCCAGGATTTGAAGACAAACCAAAAAAGAATACAGGAGCCATTTCAACTTAAAATAGGGAAGAGAAACATCGGGCCAAAATAAAAGAGATATGGCAGCAAAGAAAAGAAGAAAGAGGCAGAAAGTTGAATAAGGGCAGTCCATATTGACTCATTCGAAAAGAAAACAAAAAAAAAGGCTGAGACATGTCTCAGTGTTCCCAACTAATGTATCTTTCAATCGGCTTCCCGGTGATTTGTTTCTTAAAGACGTTCTCAGTATTCATAGATTACAAAACGTACTTCTTAAATATATTAATATATGAAAATTGGCAATCACCAAAATAAGTGGAGGAAGAACAAAGATTTTGACAGACACGCCAAAAAGAAACTTCCAGCTAAGATAAAGTTGAAGGACGTAAAAGGATCTGATCGAAAAAAGAGCTTTGTTGCAAAATGTCAGTGAAAATGAAATAATTTTGCAGGATTCATCAGATGATTATGATCTGCCCGATTTTGTTCCTTGCACTGAGTTTGTTTAAGTCGAAAACAAGAAGAAACCAACGATCGTAGGTGATTATGTTTTAATTAAGTTCAAGCCAGAGAAATATATAATATGAAGAGTAATTTTTTTCAGTAAATGAGTCATTTGAATATGAAGTTATATTTTAAAGGAACATTTGGAAACTAGAGAACACATTTGTTTCATATTTTGTAATTGCATTTGCTATCGGTCTGTAATAATTCTGAAAGTCTGGTCTATAATGGAAAATAATGGCTGTCCTCAAAAGTTAGAAGAAAAAATAAAGAACTTGTATAAAAAATCTACTAATGTCATAATAGTGGGAATACATGAAAGTGATAAAATATTGATAAACAGAGGAGTGCGACAAGGATGCCCTATCTCAGCGACAATTTTGAATATTTATATTGATGACATTATCCGAAATTGGAAGCAAATAATTCACAAATGTATTAGGATAATAAAAGAAAATATTTCAAATAGTTTACTCTCTGCAGATGACGCTTTAATATCCCAGGAAACAGATGATTTACACTATGCATTATTTCACTTAAATCATGTATGTAAAAAATATGTTGAAATATCGAAAGACAAACCAAAGGTGATCGCATTCTGCGGAAAACATCTAAAACAATTATTTTTAATTAATTAATTATTTTGCATAAAATAATTATAAAGTAAGTTTACAGTTTCAGTTATTTAGGTTCTTTAGTCGATCATGATACCAATAAAGACATTAACATTAAAATGGCAAGATTCCTAAGAATTAGTGGTACTATACATACTACACTATAAAACTAGACAAGGTAAGGTACAAAACTAAAGTTCAATAAGAGTACGGGTCTTCCAATTCTTCTGTATTCATTTTTTTAATACATCGACAATTACTTGTATGGTAAATCAGTTAATGTTGTCAGATATTCATGTATGCCACAAACTGATTACAAAAAATTTTCAGGAGACATTTCAATGTTTTAAGTGACTAATTTTGTATCCAATTTTTGCGTGTCATTGTTCCACTTCTCCCCTACTTTTGTTACTTTTTTGCATTTCTCGCAAATATAGGGAGTTTAAAAGGGGATCTGTGCCAGTTTCAAGTGTTTAATGCTGTGTGTATGTGTGTGTGTGTGTGTGTGTGTGTGTGTGTGTGTGTGTGTGTGTGTGTGAATGATTGGTCAATAACGCTAACCTCACTTACCCAACTCTCACTCTCTAATATTTCGAAAAAAATAACAACATACAATACTTGTAATATATAGTTGTAAAATAGAGTAACCCATAACGTAACACGATGTTCAAATGAAGATCAAGAACTGTTATTATTTCGATTATGAAGATAAGAGTTTTAATCACAATCGTCATATATTTGAACATTTGAGAATCCTTTATAGTCAATATACTGTATTTCTTATAACGTCAGGAATGTCGCGAATAGGCAGCAGAAAGTATTCTCTTGTCGTGCGATTGAAAGTAGTATTTGTTCCGATCGCAAACTATCTTGTTGACTACCTAGTACCGCACAATTACACACAATTACTAACTAAATTTGTTTAGTACTACAGTGAAAATGAAATTTAATTTCACACTTTTTAAAAAGAAGGCAGACTGCTCCTAATAAACTTCCCTCGAAATTTGTACCAGAAAGAGCCACGAAAGAATCAATCAACCATACTATAAGGTCTGTTGACCTAAAAAGAGGGTGATTTGTTTAATAGAAGTTCTAATCTAAACTCTAACTTATAATCTTAAAAGCTTATCCAAGTCTTTAGCTCTTTTGTAAAACTTAGTTCTTGTTGATTACATTTAGCTGTTTAATGAGCGATGTAAGAAAAAATTTCAGAACTGGTGAAGACTTATTTTATGAAAATATTTAAATCATAACTGTGTTATAAGCCAGTATATTATTTCATTTTCATGAGAACTGTTTGCGTTAATTTTCTGTAATTTTTTTTCAGGAGTATTATTTGGTGCTGTACGCCAGAAATTTTATTTAATTTGTAGAAAATGTGATTGCAATTTTTTCAAATAATAATGTGACAATAAAATATTTTGTTCGTTATAAAACTTCGCTACTTAATGTGTTAAAAACGTACAGCAGCTTTCGTACTTGTACAGGAGAGGTTCGCAAAAAATAAACTATTGATATGTTAAAAATTTTAGTTGTTTTAATAAAATTCGAACCTATATAATTTTGTTAGTAGCACTAGTTTCCATTTGAGCAAGAAACTAAAAAAAAGAAGCCGGTTATGAGGCTATTTTTTTTAATGTGTTAAGGGTTTCAGGTAAAGAATATCCCCCTCCAAAAAAAAACAACTTTATTCCAACTTGCAGGGTCATCAGTTTGAGCAAATCGATCAGGAATATTTATCTAAAAATCTGGTTACGGTAAAGGCTAGTTGTTCACAGGCAGGATGGAGGCATTCATCCAGACACCTGGGAAGATATTCCTTATGGGTTATCATTAGTTTATTTATATATATATAGATTATTTATTTATTTATTTACTTACTAATTTATTTAGTCTTCACATCGATCATAGCCACAAACTGCGTGAGAAACTATGGGGAGATGTGTATTCTGTTGCTGTTCACTTAATTTCTCAATCGTAACCCTCAAAGAAGTTGAAGTCTGAATACTGATGGGAATGAGAGTTTTTAGCGTGAATTGGTGAGAAAATAGTCACTCCAGTAAAATAAAACTGTTTGTAAAGGCAAATAATCGACAGATTTTAGTTCTATGAAGGTGCCTTTTCGAAAGGAGTCGGCCAACTGGCGCGAGAACACTAACGATAATTCCAATTACTATATTTGTCACTGAACTCTAGAAAACGTGCAGAAATAAAAGTTAGATGTCCAGAAGTGAAATAAGGGGCCATCTCTGCACTCACTCAAAAATCAGGGAATGTGGAAAATATATCTGACCGAGATGGTGGATATTGTTCCAGAAACTAAGGTGGCAGGATATTAAGTCTTAGTATTCTACAGTCCAAATGGTAACTAGTTCATTAAATATCGTTGTTAAATCAACGATTTTTCCCTTTGATCCTCGATTATAAAATGCGATTCCCAAAACATGCCATATATCAAATGGGAATGAACATTCGCGAAATATAGACAACTAGCAGTATGAAAACTTTTGTGATATGACTGAATTGAGAAACTCAAAACGTTGGCCACCTTAACATCGATTGCATTTCGTTCATTTTCATTCGAGTAAACAATACAATTCTCAATGGAGTACACAATGTAGTTATTTTTAATTGGCACATATTTCTTGAAATGAAGACCAACAGTCTGAGGAATATCGAGCATCTGCTGTGGAAATGTATTCGTACATTTCTCATAATTCAGCACTGGTTTTGAAAATGGTTGAAAAATTTATTTTATATAAACATTTAAGTTTTAGTAAGAATGATATCTCATAGTGTTTCATAAACACATTTTGTTTTCTCGTAAAGTTATAATATTTATATATTTCTTGTCTCGTTTCATTTTTTGGCTTTACTACGTACTTATTTAGTAAAGAGAAAGTATTGTAATACCGAGAAATAGGCGATTTTTGACAGAAAAATCCAACGCCTACCAAGTTTAAAACAGACATTTTGATTTCCGAGGGTATTTTTCATAATGCTTCAACGTTTTCAATTAATTCTTAAAAATGTGTCTAATTTTTGTTTTAATTTTTTTCGCCTCTGCAGAAGTTTAATTTTCATTGATACATCTGGATTTTCTAAACCTGCAACAGTTTACATTTTTTCGGCTTCTTTCGACAACTACAGCATTGAAGATTGTTTTTTAACAGTATCTGATTTTAAAGACATCTTCAAATGAAGTAATGCGCAGTACTGGGAAAATATGTCCTTTTATTAGTTATCCCGCAAAACATTAATTGGTTTTGGCGTGAGTGTGCGAGAAATATTGGCAATTTTAATATAGTTTTATATTAAAAATTAATTTAAAATAGTTTAATACAAAAGCTTTCACACATTGACTAAAATAATTTCTCTCATATTACCTGACAGTATTGTGATACAACAGTTGTTAAAAACTGTTGTAAAAATATTTTTTTCAACGTAATTCTCTTTATTGGTAGTACTTGGTAGCCAAGCAGCCCTGTCTTTTATTTTTCTTACTGGGTGTAATCAAATGAGTGGTCAGTATTAGATGTTGTTCATTGTCTTGTGTATTTTTAAACACAGAATTAGACAATGGATCTACAATGAGTAATTCGGTTAAATTATTTCTAAAAAACCTTACTAATTATATTAAATCACAAGAGTTTTATTTTAGTTTGACTTACTTTGAAATACACATCCCAGTCGAATTTAATATACTAAATTAATTAACTGGGGATTTTTAACCAATATGTATGGAAATTCGGCGTATTGTGAGATCTGTTGTTCTTGATTTGAACGGTTAGAGTATGTCTACAAATTTTTGCACGTGATAATTCTTTGAAACTTCTTTCATTCACGGTAACCTAACTATTTTTTAAATGTTTCTTTCATAATGTGACACAAAAATGCCGAAAAAAGGACATAAAACAGCGAACTATCTACAAGTATACTAACATTTGATATTTACCTCTGGAATAGCAAAAAAATTCAGAATCTCCTTAAGCTTAAGGAATCATTATTTATTCAGAATTCATCATAAAACGTCCAGTTTTAATTTTATCACGTCAAGTACAGAAAATAAACCGCAAACCATCAAAATAGAAATTGTATCACTTTCTTCAAAAATACTTTTGAGATGTATACCACTTACACGCATCCGATCAAACACAGATAAAAAATACTGCATTCGTAAACATTGTTTAAGTAGCTACTGTTAAACAATGGATACTTCGTCAAAATTTCGTGACTAAATGATCACGAATTTTTACAACATATCAAAAACAATGTGATGAGTACTACTATCCTATTGGTATCACGTTAGGTGACGATGACGAAGTTAAGTATATACATAGAAATTATCACATGAAGTGACTGTGTTTGTAGAAGGCAGGTAATAACTACAAATGATAATTTTCAGACAGAGCGAAAATAACAAAAGTAGCAAATATTAAAACAAAATCAGTATTTAATTATACCTTAATAATAGAGATTTTTTACACAAGGTTTAGATAATTTCACCAGTAACTGGGGAACTTTTTTAATATCTTTTGATTTTCACGAAATGTTATTTGCTGTGGTCTATTGAAAACATTTTTTTTACAGATGATTGCTGTATTTTAGACTATTGTCAGTGTAATAGGATTTTGCGGAAATTTGGTTTATGGAAAACCTTACCAAAGCGTTTATAAGACTAAGTAAATTGACCGATAAATAGACATATTTTGACTTCTGAATTTCCGGGAAATTGTTACTTAATATATAAAGTTTAGAGCATATTTAATTCCGGTTAAAGGAAAGACAAAACCCCTTTTTTTTAAATATGGAGTTAATTCAGCTGAAGTGTTAATATTTTTAACGATATTTAAGTTCGTATCACAGTATAACACTGAAATGAAATTAACCGAATGTGAATCTATGTAATGGCCTATACTGTCAGTTGCTCATTATCGTGTTGTTAATGCGACTTCATATAAAATTAATTTTAAAAAATTGTTAAAATTCGTCGAAATTACAATATTATCGTAAAATTGTAGAAACGGAATTTGGATAGATTGATATTTTTAAATTTCGTATAGTTTAAATATTCCTAGGTCTTTATGATAGTTTTCCGGTTTTAAATTTTACTACGTTGTTTCAGTATCCACATTTAATGTAATATTGAAGGTATATATCAGCATATTCGGTAAAATTTTTTCTCGTATCTTTACAAGAAATGCGTCAATATTTGTCAAATTTCATTCACTAGTGAAAATAAATATTTCATTTTGAATTTATAAAGAATGTAATATGATTCAATTATTAAATGTATTTCTATTTTATCCTTACTTTTAAAGTAAAATTATACTTTTTATTCTTGGTATATTATTCCTGCTTTCGTTCTTTGACATCTTCCGGTTTCTGTAGGATGCCTTTCCACGGTGGGGGCTTAACTGGTGGTCTCCCCTTACCTGCTGCAAAACGACTCGTAAGCTCGCGACTTACTTCCCAGGAAGATCGCCAATTTCTCAATTCTTAGGTTGGGTTATCGGTATGGGGTCACTGCTTCAAGATCGCACTAACAGCAGTGACCCATAGACCAGTTGCGCAATGCACAGCAGGTACTGTACTCACACTCTAATCCTCGGGGTGAGGAAGGGAAATAGGGGAAGTAATTGTGTTTGGAAGTTAAACATGGTGTACTGGGAAAGCATTTTTAATTTCTTTTGCGTCAGATAATTCTCTGGTTATTTGCAACGGTAATACACGCGAAAATTAATTCTCCTGTAGTCCAAAGTCTATGCTAGCGACAGCGGTCCAATAGTATTTGGATAACCTCGAGGGTAATTATATTTAATTACCTAATATAATCTGACAATGGCTTGAAAACACAAATATGTGCTAAGAATTGGTATTTTAAATTCAATATAATAGTCAACCTAACAAACATCAATCAACCCATTAAGTCCATTGAAGAAAGAAGAACGTACAAGTTAAAGCTAGTACTGAGGTGTCGTTATATATTTAAAAAAAATAATATAAGATATAAAATCCGCATAAATTAGAATTTATCGTGCAAATAAAAATTAAAACTTAAATGCGTATTGTAGATTTTAAAAAAAATCATAATTAAGAATATCAGGTGAGTTTTGCGAATGGTTTAGTGGAATTCTGTTTTCTCCACCTACGTCGCGACGTATTCCTTACTATTAACACTCACATAAGTTAGAAGAAAACTAAAATATGCAAACACACAACATTAGAACAGTAACTTGATATGTACATGGAGCAAAGATTTACCAAGTAAAGCAATCTCTAAAGTGATTTAAATTGTTATCATTTGTGTATATCATGCTTGTTCTTCCGCGTAATGTTTACGTGATTAGTCTTTGACCAACTACTGCAAAATAAAAATAAAATATTAAAAGTAAATTAATAGCAATAATGAGAGAATGATAGATGAGAATATAGAGAATGATAATTACAAAATAGTTAATTGAATGTTTTTACAAAAATTAAAGGATATTATTCCAATAATAATTAGAATTAGTAACAAATCACTTACATTCTAATGCTAATATATTCGAATTCTAAATAAATTCAAAATGAACACATTCCACGTCCAAAGATATTTAAATTCCTTAAAGTACACTCAAGTCTAGAAAGGAAATAACGAAATTATTGTGATTATATTAGTTCTAGTTCTTCTGCAGTTTGGTTGACATTTAAACCACTCACAAAACTAGAGGGAAAAGAAAGAGCCAACTCCAAAAATATTTTCCCGTTATTTGAGAATAAAACTTAATAGAATTTTGTATTTCGAATTCTTTGATTTTCATTGAATGTATGTTGATATACGCACTGGGTGTAACTTATGTGTTGTGATAAATGAGGCTCCTTTATTTCACACACACTGAAAATTTTAAAGGAATTTTCTCTTAAGGAGAGAGTTCAACATTTCATATTCTTGAGCACATTCATGTTCATTTATTATTTCGAGAACTACACAAAAATTAAAATATAAACAATAACAAATTTAAAATAATATAATTACGTTTTCTGAGATATCAGATATAAAATTTTTTAATGTGTATTCATCAGGAATTTCCTAATGGTTAATGATATATTTTCAAAATAACTTTGTGAATGCGGGCTATGAAAAAATAACAACGTAGTTTTGTTTTATATTATAAATAAATTCATAGATCTGAGTGACTCAAAATGTAACTTATTTTTTATATTCTTTTCCAATATTCACAAATTACGCAAAGTTACAAAAATGCTCAATTTTAAATTATTTCCTTTCACAGCAAGAAAAAGGATGTCGATTATTGGTTGAAATTGATATAAACCGCAACCTCTGTTCGTCTATTTCCCTCGAAGACGAAGCGCTTCAGGAAATGCAGCAGCATAATGTATAAAATATTTAAAAGGTAAGTAGGGCCATGTTTTATTATTAGGATATTCCGAGAAGTATGCTTATTTATGAGGCTTATTTATTAAGTACACAGAAATAAATTGTATTGAAAATGTTATTATATATTTTACTTATACGTTAAACTGATAAACAATGTAAAGTACAGAGGAGGGATTAAAATCTCAATGTGAATCGAATACTGAACACTCAACATTCACACGGAAACGTATTTCTATATTTTCTTTTTCTGATGTTTCGTCGAATTACAGTTTATCTCTTCAGAGAAAAGTTGTGATTTATTTAGCATAGCTACACGTTTTCCTCATCGAATTGAAAATCAACTTACACGAAATGTAAATACATTTAAATTGCATGTCAGTTGCACGTTTATTTACATATTTTTTTCTTTATAGAAATAAAAGCATGCTTTCCATTTACTAAACGCAGCCCTAAAGATTCCTGCGCAATTGGCGGCCTCTTGGTCGCCTGAGCGCGGCCGACCCCGCGGCCTCCGACCGGGCTCCTTTCCGCACCAGGCGCGCGCCGCCGCGGGGCCCCGCTGACAAATGCCCGGTCTTTTACCCCTCTGCGGCGCGGCGCGGCGCGACGGCCCGCGTCTTCTCGAGCGATGGCTGGCGAGGGCGATTTCGACGGGGCGGCGGAGAGGGAGACGCTTTTCGGGGGCGTCGCAAAACGCCCAATTTGAGAGCGAAAATTCAGCATCCCCCCCGACGACGCAGGCCATAAAAAAGCCGCCACCGACGCGTTGGCGGCGGCGGCGGCGGCGTCACGTCGGCCGGGGGCGGGTCGAGAGCGACTGCGACTGGGGAGCGGTGGCGGAAGAGGCGGCGGCGGCGGTGGTGGCAAGTTGGCAGGCAATGAGGCGTCTCGTAAGAGTAGGCTCGAGACCTGGTAATAAATCACCGCGGCTGACACGTACAAGTCACCTCGGCCAACGCGACGGGCCCGGGCGCGGCGCGGCGGCGGCGCGGTGGCGTCCCGCTGCCCGCTTCCCTCGGCTTCGCTCCGGGGAGGCGGCTTCGCCCCGCGGCGGCGGGATCCGCGACTGCCCGCCGCAAACGGAGGCGCACTATGCGCGAACGGATTCACAAGCTGCGGCCACCTACTTCGAAAACTCATGTTCCATAAAAAAAGATCAGCAGTCCAACTGCTTGCTGGAGTGATTGATTGTTTTGTGATTCCGGGCCCGACAACTACCAAGGTCATTAATCCCGTAAGTGTAATGCATGGTTTTTGCTCAGGAGGCGGCGGTGATCTTTCCCCGCTGTGGGGCGAGATTCGGCGCCGACCTACCGTAAGCTAGCAGGGTTTCCCCAACCAGGTATCTCCCACCAGCTGGAACAAGTTCAGCTCCTGACGGGTCTCGTGTAGTAGTGTACTCCGTGTTAGTGTACGTGTGTGGGTGTGTAAGGGGTGAGGATAGCACAAGGAAGAGGAAGGTGAGATCGCGCGCGGTCCGTGGCCCGTTTGTTGTCTCCGACACTCGCCTGGTGGTCTTAATTTGACCTAGCTTACAAGCTAGTGTCGAAAATGCTGCCACCGTCGGGACTCGAACATAGGACCTCGCGGTCAGAGAGACTGCAGCCCTTGATGCTCGGAGCCATCTCTCCTGGTTAGTTCAAATGCGATTTAATGAACTTTATTAGCTTTCATATGAATATGGATATTCCCAATTACAAGCGTTCTATAAAATTCTTCTTTCCGAAGTCAAAATACGAGCTACTTGTGCCAACGGAACACAAAGTTTATGAACGGCTGACACATTAAATTATGATATATTACGTTTCGAATCGAACATTTTAAGAACGAATATAAATGCTCCATGGTATATTTCAATCTCATCTACCCGCTGAGTTTAGGTCCGAGCTAAGTTCTAGCCAACATTCCTACTAACTGCAGTTAATCTGACCGGGAGGTGCCGGAGTTCAAGTTCTGACAGTGGCGGATTTTTGACACTAGCTACACTGCTAGATTGAATTCAGCCGCTGTCTCGAGGAGAAATCTAACGAACCGCTACTATGATCGATAGTTTTCCGTGATTTCTGTCGTCAGTTCCTTGTAAATGCTGGGGCAGAACCGTTACAAACGGACCATGGACATCGCGCCATCTTCTTTCTACTTCATTGTATCCTTTCCCCATTCACACGCAATTACACTTTCATGTACCAACCACCACTCGTGTCGGAATACCAGTCGGAAGCTCAAGAGTTTGTCTCAGCCGGAGCAATGTCTCTCTTGCGGGAAATACGTAAAGGGGAAAATTCTCCGCTAGCCGACATGTAGGTTGGCACCATATCCAACAATCCAATGGGGGATGAACACCACCACTTTCCGATATCAAAATTTCACTCTACTAATGGGACTAATGACCTTTGTAGTTGACGTACTCAGAAACACCTATCAATTGAACTCAACTATTCACCATAACGTAAAGATTCCAACAATCTACGACATTATATGAAGAAATAGAACAAAAAATAAACAAAACCAAATTCTCATCTCAACTACCTGGCAGAACCTTCGACAACAGTGATTTTAGCTATAAGATAAAAAGGAGATGGCATCATAAATTTACCATTTCGTTTCACCAGTTTCTTCAGTTTTATTTTGCTAGAAGATAGATAGTGAGAATTAAAATAGTTTGTCGACAGAAGCTAAATTTTGGGTTAGCAAATGCCGAAAATCCTCGTTCCCTTCTTTATTAATCGTTTAACTACTCATGATAAAGAGAGGGAATTGGAATTCCGGAGCTTAAGAAAACGTGAGCCAATTGTACACGGCATGATATCCATAAGCGGCGGCATGAAAATGTTGCGGTCTCGAAATGGAGAATTTGCGAAATGGAGAAATAGGTTTTCGGAATGGTTGCAGCTTGGAAAATAGGGCACTTCACCAACTCAATTTCCTTCCCCTGTTACTGTTTGTAGTTGTTATTTCGACTTGTAAAAAAGCTAAAGGGGCTTTTCGTGGGTTATCCTACCTCTATCGTCTCTAGCCTATCGTCGATCGTCTATCATCTATCGTCTATCTTCTTTCGTCTTTTGTCTACCGTCTGCCGTCTCCGATTTCATTAAAATTTATCGAGAAATAATGGATGTATTCGATTGTCAGAATTTCGTCTCAAAAATAATGTAGCAGTGCTCCCTTTTGAATTAATTCATCCGCCAGAATTAACACAACACTGCTTGCAAATTGGTTACTTGCAAATTGGTTACAGATATGAAGCAACAAAAGAGCCTCTAGTGGATTCTCTGGAAACATTGCAAAAGAAACGTGATTTGCCAAATTTCAGACAATGGGTGCAATGCGTTAGGTTAACAAAAACTCATCAAATTTAATAAAATACTACTAATACAATAATTTCGCCCCTTAATACTTTCGAGCTAATTGTGAAAGGAAAATCCACGCTTGAAGCATAAAGGTCAAAGCACCTTTTAATGGTTTTTGATAGAATAATTTCGCAAGAGAAAATAAAAACGCAAACATATTTCTTTACTTCAGGTAATATTTAAATAATACTACTGCAAAGTTGTTTTAATGCAATGGTGCTATAGCCCCTAAAAATTAAATAATTCAAATGACAAAAATGTAAGTTAATATATGTTATGAAAATTAAAACCGGGAGAGCTTGTTCAGTGCATCAACTGATGTCACAGCAGTACCCCTGACCGGGAGGTTTAAGGTTCAAGTTCCACCGGTGGCAGGATTTTCGGCACTAGCTGGATGGATTTCAGTCGATGTCTGGAGGAGAATTCTAGCGGCCGGCTGCTCCGAATGCCGGAGCGAACAAACGGGACCGCGCGCGATTTTTCATTCCTCTTCCATGTTCTATTCTCACTCCGTAATAACACACACACACATACATGCACTACACTACCACACTTTCCGGGAGGCCGGTCGAGAGCTTAGAGCTCATCTTGGCTGAGGCGGTGCCCCACTCAGAGGAGGTACGTTGTTGGATAAAACCTTGCTAGCCGACGGAAAGTTCAGCACCGGATCTCACCATCGAGCGGCGGATCTCCGCCAACTCCCAAGAAAATAATATACACTACACTTACGGGACGAAAGACCCCGACTGTTGACGCGCTCGAAATCAATAATCAACCAACCAACCAACCAACCAACCAACCAATAGGAGTTGAACTTCCAAAACCTCAGCTCTTTCGCCTTTTCCACTTTTATTCAATATCAGTGTTCTTGTGGTTCATATTCATGTTTTTTCGATAAATACTGCTGGCACTAATGCTACTAGTGATCTGATAACAATTTGTGAAAAGCCTTCTGATCTTTGAAGGCTAGTTTCGGAACTGAACACATGTAGATTATGAATTCCTTGTGAAATAAATGAAACTCTCTTCTCAAGTTGGTTTAAGCCTGTGAGAGATTATTTGACGTTCTTGAATCTGAAACATGGTAGTTATGAAACTAGGAATATCATCGAAATATGATACATCACAACGCAGTATGAACAAACTGTTCTTATAGTTAAATTCTGCAAAATACCAAAATGTAATGTGAAATGAATGTTAAAGTATGCAATTAAAAGGTTGTACTTTTTTCACGTATTAAATTTATTTTAATTTCAAATTAACAATTACAATGACTATGCCACTCATGAAATTAAAAGCAATGCTGCTTAACTCTACGTACAAAATGCTCCAATCAGAGCGGTGTATCTCCAAACGTTTATTGCTTTTTCTATTCGATTTTTCTTACCGCTTCTACCTACTGGTCAAACTTAAACTATGACTCATCTATTCTAGGAGGTGGTATACAACGATCGCTATGTCGATGTCCAATACACAGCGTATGTACTATATTACATCTTTGATTTTAATATAGCTTTCAGTCATTTGCAATATTGGGAGCATTTTGGAACTCTGTTGGACATAATTTTACTCATGAAATAGTCCTATTAAATACCATTCGTGCTTTGGAAATTCTCAGATAAATCCCCTCCTCACTTCCCGAGTCGGGAATTTATCGACAATTTCCAAAACACTCGTGGTATTACTGATGATAATTTTTTAATATAACGTAAGTGTAATATTATGTAAAGTGAACTATTTTCTTTGCATTTTCTTTAAGTTTACTAAAACAAAGGGTGTTCACGAGAGGATTTCTTGAAATGTGAAACAAATTATATTATTTCAATGGTTACTTTATTGCAATAACAGAAGATTTTATTGAATAAATATAACATAACATTTAACATAATATAACAGACTACTTTATACAGCATTTTTCTTCCAATAGAAATGTACGTTTAGTAATAATAATAATATTATACCCCATGTTAATATAATAACCATTCCTTTTGAAGATTTTTGAGGTTATCACTACTTAGTTTATCTCTGTGTATGAATCTTTTTAGAATTACTCTCGAAAAATTCACGCCTTTGCGGGCATTGTATTTTCTGTTCCAACTCGTAATATAATTTAGTATGGAAAGGTAATGAGTATTTGGACAGAACCAATAGATGAGAGGTTCTGTTTTTGCTTTATTATGACGCAAATGTAACGTAGGTGTACTGGATGCCTGTTTTACGTTAGAAATAGCAATGCAATTTTCCCTGCTTTGCTGTATGAACAACAATTTGTTTATTTCTGCGTAGGTTGTTTATTTTCTTTGTACGTATTTCGATATTATGTGAGTATGAAAAAATAAACAAATGTGATTTTGTTTGATACTCAAAAGTCAAGTCATTTTTCAAGTTATGGATCACAATTTTTAGAATAACAGCAAAACAAAATACTCACTATTGCTTAATATGTTCGAATGTTGTGTAACAAAACCATTATCCATGATGTTCAGTAGAGTGTGAAACCGATGTACGAGTAAAAGCCAACAGTAAATTACTTTGGCTAAGACCAATATTTAATTACTGTGCATTGCCCAAATGCAAATATTAAGCATTGCTTGTAAGCTGAAACTCACTTGCAAAATTATTTTTAACAAATGTCCGTAAATAATAAAAAAGTCTGAGCAAAATTAATTGCATTTATCATAATTTCTGTGTCGATATTAGGAAACAAATTAGACCTTCGGGCATTAAGTAGCATGCCCATAGGTTTCACTTAGAGTCATGATACTCACGGAATTGAATGGATATAATTCTTAGGATATTTATTGTAGGCAACGTAGTTAAATATCATGAGGGTATCGTACATATTCGTCAATCAGCCGACAGTAATTTTGTAAACTCTGCGATGGTAGGTGCATTCTTTTCATTACCTATTTGTGAAAAAATTAAGAGAACCATATTAAATGAATCAAAATGAAAGATATCAAATCACTAATGAGAAGAAACAAACATTCAGTCATTTTAATTTTCTTTCTCTTTTGTCATTATTTGTATATTGTGTAAACAATATACTGAGAAACAACATTTTATAATATGCTGAAATTGAAACGCATCTTAGTAAATAAAAATACGTTTGACAACATAAACTTCCCCCTCAACACGTTGAATACCCCATTGTCGATCTATCACTTTTTCTTGTGAAGAGATATCAGCAGCGTTTATCATTGAACCGAGAGTATTATACACGCTTTCTTAGCCGACTCTCCTTATTCTTTTGGGATATGAGTTAATTTCGCTTCATAAAATCATACAAAACGTCCTTTTAGAACGTACATTTACAACAGAAGAAATTCATAACCAAGCTATCTATCGCAAGTTCTACAGTCAAGTTACTTTCTGTCAAAGTCGTGCACCTCTCTTATTTTTGTAAATAATATATGTGACAAACAATGAAAACGTATCGTCATATTATTATATTATTTACTATACTCATTAAGCAGATTGAATATAATATTAATTCCTTCAGGATGCAGATTGTTCTCAGATCAGCTCGGCGGCTTTCGATGGACTTGCGTTGTTGTAAAAAGTAACTCAGCGCTGAGCAACCAGCGTTGGTTCTGTGAAATATCCTGAAAATTGAGTTGAGCAACAGATCACAGTTCTTGATTTTTTAATTTTAGACAGTGAAGCCTGAGTTATGGTGTTACTTAAAAAATTAAGATTCTATCGTGTACTCATTTTACTACGATTCTAAGGTATTGTTTCTATGCACATTACATATTATTTTATTTTCAGTCAACGATGGCAATTGTAAAGAAAATTCCATTTTTATAAATCGAAATTAGAACTGTTTTAGATATCTATAAGGAACATGATTTTACGTTAAATATTTTAAGATGCAACAGAAGATAGTGTCAGTGAATTCAGAGAAGATGACGACAACGATGAAAATAGGACGATGATGGCAACATAAAAAAAAGATACAGAGGCGTTTACAAAGCAGTTAAAACATATTCAATAGCTAGTACATGTTACTTTGTTCCAAATAAAGATATTTTCTGGGAAAAGATATATTCTTTTAAATAATTTCTGAGAGCAAACATACAAACTTGTGGCTCATTTGTCAGCCAGCAAAGACTTTCAGTGTCACAGCTTTTACCTCAGAAAGTTGGTAGTATTTTACAAGAACATGGCATTCGTTATTGTGGAGAGTACGAATAAATTGGGCTGTTTCAATCCAAGTACAATTGAAAAAAAATTCTAAATCCACTTCTGTGAGTGAAATCAAGATTCTGTTTCCATATTAAATTTGGTACGCACTGGTAGATAATAGGACGAACAGGAGTGATCTATTTCTTGAGACAGAACAGAAATAGAACCTCTTTGTAATTCTCCCTGATAGTGTCATATGCAAATTCACATTTCTCTTGGACTGCTTAAAATTTGATAACGAAGGAAGAATATAATATAAAATAATTTAATAGTTTGGTTGGTATTAGAGAACACATTACATTCTATACAGTACTCTGCCGTATTGCAGGAGTAAAGTCACAAAACGTCTAATAATCTGGATGGCAACTTCTTTTATATTGACAGGGCTAAAAATTTCAAATTGTAATCAATACACGTGGATTTAAAAAAATAAACATGCATAAACTTTAACCACTGTAATTTTAAGATGTTGGGTAAATCACATTCGGTGCAAATCAACTTGGCGTCAAAGGGGCGGTTATGCAGTCCCGCGACACACTAAAAAGGCAAGTGTTTGGAGAATTGTCCACAACAAATATCAAGTTTAAACTTGTTTTCAATGAATAACAATATGCAAAACTTTCTATATATAGTTTTAATGGTGTTATAAACAGATCATTTTAGAAAATTTCTAAAAAATTACTTTTAAAATTATTAATGCAAATATTGACTCCAGATAGAACTATGTCACACTGCTAGTTCCTTCATTTTTCAACATATGGCACTGAAATTTATTTTGCCGATGTACTGATTTACTGTAAAAGATTTCTAATGGAAAACGCAATTTTGCCAATTTTGTTAGAACTGTCAAATAAAAGCCAAGAAATGTTTTCTATGAAATAGCATTTTTATGAGATGAAACATGCGATTACAAATTTCAGATGAACTCTACATGTTGCCTTACAAGCAAAACTAGATACTGCAGAAACAGGATGACAAAACATTAAATGTTCCGAAAAATAATTTAAAAAAACTTTACAGAACCCACCTCTAAGAAAAGCAGTTCTACACGAGGTCTTAAGACACGAGGTCAATCGAAGCTCAGAATTAATTTTGGTGAGGTAGTAAATTAATAAGCATGATATTCAGATATGAAGTCTTCGTAATCATTATATAGAGGCATAGCCATTTAATATTCCAAAATCGTATACTTATCCTTTACACAACAGTACGAACTATTAACATAGTAATTTTTTCTAAGGATATATTGCAGGGTCTCAGAACATCAGACGTCATCAATATAAGCGCTTATAGCATTTTATTAACAATATTACAGATCTTAGGTTCGATAATTATCATAAAACGTATTACTCATATAGTAAATACGCGAGACTTAGACGTCTGAGCTACAGCACTATTCACGGTAACAATCCAAACAGTCTGGGTGCCCTACGCTACGCAGCAGTGCAGTCGGACTGTTTGGTATCAGACGACGTCACGGCTAGTCTAGAGGTTGTAACTACCTAGCGTTGATTGAAACTGCAGAGATGCTTCGCTGACCCGTGCGAGAGAGTCGTTAGCATAGTCGTGTCATGAATATAGATGTTGCTTTACCTGGGACATTTTTAGGAGGTAGCGACGTTAACTCCATTTAAACGTCGTGAACACATCATCCAAGCACAGGTAAAGCGATTGCAAGGCTTCGTTGATAGTCAAGTGTTCGCGCTCGTCATCACGGATTTGTTCAGTGCGCACACGTCATGAGAAAAGCAACGACTGCAATTATGTTCACTTTAAGTTGGTTAGAATATAGAAATAAGTGAATACGAAAAGTATAATGTTTGCAAGTGATAATAAAAATTCTCTATGAACTAAGGTGTGTGTAACAAAGAAGTTGAAGTTTGTGGGAAAGAACCTATACAAGGACAGGAGACTCAAATTCTAATGGCATGCACATCGAGGTTACGCCAATGCGAAAGCTTCTTAACTCTCCCTATTTCAAGACTCCACCCCTTAAGAAAGACAGAAACACCCTTTACTTAAACCACCCCTCCGAGAAGGAGCGACCAATAACATTTTTCCCCACCGCGACGGGATCTCAGGACCCGTTCCTCGCGCGCCGACCACGAGGGAAGGCGTGTCCGGCGATCCGGTTTCGGGGTGCGTGGCCGTCTCGGGGTCAGGCACGCGGTCAGCGCCCTCTCTCGCCCTCTCTCACGGCCCGCCTCGCAGACGCTGGGCACCCCGACCGCCCATTGGCTGCAGGTGCACGCCGCTCCGGGAGTCACCGCCTCCGCCTCCGCCGCCACCCTCCGGCGCCCGCCGTGCGATGCTCCACGTGCTGTCTGGGGCCAAGACGGCCGGCTGGCCGGGGACGGCGGAGGGCAAGCGGGAGGGGGTAGCAGCCCAGTGACCGCGTCTCGCACCTCGTGCTCCTGTTGGACGTCACGTGACCTGCTTTCGACGCACTGAATCAGGAAGCGACGGGTCTTGCCCTTGGGCAGGAAACTGATCTACCGGAACTTGAAGATTCGATATGCGATTAGTATAGTACGATGGCTTATCAATCGACTTCTACGACATGGGCCTTTCGACATTTAAATTCTAATGTTTTGTTTAGGACGACTGCTTTGTAATAAAAAAAACGCTTTTACTATAACGTTATCAAACTTAACATCACTTATTACGCCTTCAATATAAACGTCGTTTCTAAAAAAAACTTGAAAAATTTTCAAAAGTTAGCTAAAATGCGGCCATAAATGTGCTGTTGTTGCACCACTAGTTTCGAACAGTAATACTTATCAAACCAGTATTTAAAATTTCTTAAAATTTCCTGAAAAGCATACTAATAATAGTAACGAAAACTGAAGACAATAACAAACTCAATAATATCCAAAAAGCGATTGTTTCTCTTTTGTCTGTCTCCTAAAGACTACAGTACCAGATCATATCGTTGAAATTGAGCTTTAAGGCGGCTCCACACATGCGGCATTCAGCGGATCCCGAGCAACCGCTCGCCGAATCTCGACTAGTGTGGACGGGTAGCTTGCGATTCGTCGAGCCGAACATTCGGTATTCGCCCCAGCCAGCGCGTGTCGGTCTTTAGAACACATCAAAAGGAGCGAACATTCGCCGAACACATTAGCTGTTCGGAATTGTAAGAGCTGCTCGGCGAATGCCGAATATGTAGAGCTGCTTTACTTCCCCGCTAAGGGCATTCCTTTTCTCACTTCATTGTATATTTCGAAATTAAGAAAATAAATTTGAACGAGTGACACATTGTTGGAGATGCATAACTAAAATATATGTTGTACTTCTTACGTATCCTTAGCTGCAATAAGTAAATCCGCACGGGAACCTTCATGTATGTCGTATTGTGGTTAGAAAAAACGAAAATTTCAAACGCTGCTTAAGCTACAATATGGAGAGTAGAGAAGGAACCAAAAAAAGTACAGTATTTTCTGTAGTCATGTTTATGCTCTAAGTTAATGTGAAAGAAGTAACATTTTTGCGAGTTCAACAGGCATGAAAACATGAAATGAATATTATTGTGCAATTGATCTTCAGTTCTCATCGAAATTGTATAAATATTATAATGAACCAAAATAAACATTGGATATCCAATGTAAGTTATGAAAGTAATTGCAGTATTCTGAACAAATACGATAGCGAGATCAAAGTGGTGTCATAGATAAAAACGCGTGTTTACTTTTCATAGCGTCAAAATTAGAGAAGTCTAGGGGAACCCCAACAATTTTCATGTAATTTCTTCAAACTAGGGAATGTCTGGGTTACAAACAATAATTTCAGATCTAAATAAAGTTTACTGAAAAACTTAAACAATAAATGAAACATTGTTCAACCAAATAATTATAGACACTAATAATTATTCTTCAGACTCTACATTATTCATTAGACATTAGATTCATTAGACTAGATGTGAATTTTTTTCTGCAGCCACATCACGAATAGCTCATTGCAGGGTTTGAAATCAACTCCTTCAGTATATGTATTGAAGAAACTTTTTAAAGAAGAGTACCTTTCTTTGAATTGAAGATGGAACATTGATCACGATGTAGCTGGTGTGCCTCGAAATAGCCTCACCTAGAAAATCCACGCCAGTATTTCTTAAGCAGCTGCGGAGCCACCTAAGCCTTTGTTTCCGCCATCAGCCGCGAGTCTTGTCGTGCAGTTGCAGGGAACTTGCGCTGCCCCGAGGTGAGGACTTCCTGCGCAGGACAAACAAAAGCATAGGGTTATTATAGGCTATTATACGAAACACATTGATAACATTTCAGAGCACTAAATCACAAAAACATTCCCCGAGTACTGAATTTGTCTGAAATATATCATTCGTAGGTTAACAAATTAAAGTTTTAATATGACCAATTGGAAGATTATGAAGTAAAAAACATTAAGGAATTTCTTTTACATTGTATTTGATCTACATGACTCCTCTAAGGATTAAGAAAAATGTGCCTTGCAAAAACATCCGAGCACTGCTGAACTGTTCTGAACGGGAGACTCGGAAATGCCAAAGTAAATACACAAATAAGTTTTATATTTGTATATTATCATTGATATTTCTTAATTTTTAATTTGCTTCGTGTTAGATATACTTTAAAAAGTTTTGGCAAGAAAGAAACATTGTATGTGTTAGATAAGTATTTTACAAAGAAAAATATTTCGTATAAAATTGGACAATATACCTTTTGAACAATAATTATTTCTTACCGACGTAGTGAACATAATTTTTATTGTGGTACGTCCCATACGTTGAATGCTTTGGTGAAAGAGAGACATTTCAAAACTTTCATCAAAATAAAAGCACTCAGTTCTTTTGCTTTTACATATTCTTGAAAAAAAATATAACCCTCTCCACTAATCCTGATCCTTTAAATAAGAAATGGAATCTCTAACAAAACCTGTCATACATACTTATAAATTTGGCGTAGCAAATAATCAAGGCGAGTGGGGATCACGCGTATAACTCTAAATATTGGTAACCGTGCGTCATGAACAGCATACATAGGCCATTTACCGCGACTGAGGCTTTGTGAGGTTTCCCTCGCCATTTAAGTCCCGCTTTGAAGTATTGCCAACCAAAAGGCTGAGTACATGGAGGAGAACAAGAACGTTCATCATTCTTTCTCATTGGCAGTGGCACGGTGCTCGTCAATAGCATTGCAAGTTATCAGAACGGATAGCAACTACACTCCGACCAACTAGAGTTGTTTCTGGCGGGCTACCGTGATTTATCAGCGGGGTTACTGCCATTCATGGGAGTGCGTGCCAGGGCTGACTTTTTTTGAGCGATGTTGTTCCTGTGTATTAAGCACCTCAAGGGCAAACTTCCAAATCTTCATAGGGTTTATAATATACAATAAATTCTAATTTATTGCCATAAATAAAGTTAACAAAACATTGAACATGCCGGATTCTAAGTTTACAAATCACTATAATATTTATACAGTAAACTCTCGTTAGCACGAACTCGCTTTACAAGAATTTTCCGTAACATAAACAAAACTTGTGTCCCGACTAGGGATGACAGTAATACGGTAACTTATAATAGTCGGATAACACGAAATTTTACAACACGAACTCCGATTTTTTCGGTCCCTTCGAAATACGTTTTAATGAGGGTTTAATGTAATAAAGTAATTACTCAATTATTAGATTGAAACCCAAACAGAAATCCAACTAATTGCAATTTATAGAAGATAATTTGATACATAGGAAAACAAAATAATAAAGAAGACTCAAGAACAAGCATTTGCTGTGATAGAGGAGTGCATTAGCCAGTTACCTGCCGTGTGATTCTTTTCGTCCAGGGCCACGGTCCAAAAATTAGCTAAAAAGCGTTTCTGATTGACACCATTGAATAATTCTAGGGACGACCAAAAAATCTATTTTAGCATCAATTAGAGTATGAAAAGCTGTGTGACATAAAAAAAGTCAAGCTGACATTTCCAATCTTCTAATTTTCTGCTACCTACTAATACCACAACAGTTGCAAACTCGATGTTCTCGCAGAATTCTTTCGTGTATTCCACTCTTTGGCATGTTCATAAAAGGGAATATGTAACCGACTAATCAAATTTGTTACTGCGGAAAGATGAAACGGTAACAAAATTAAATAAAAGATAATGGAATTAGCAATTTATTTGTTATCAGTAGAGACGCTGCTTTCCTAGAACTATTCAAAACTTTGGAAGCATTTATAATCTTGTAAGTTAATTTTTTCACGATACAAACCATAAAACTGGATATGGCATTCAGGTAAGAGTGCATACTGCATGACTAGGAAACAAACAAGGAAATATCGCATCAGCACAATGGTCATGGAAAACTTCACAAAACACGTTCGAAATTGGTCGAAGTCATACGTTTTTCGCACAATTCGTTACATATTCCTTTACTCGTAATTTAAATGTTTAATGATCAGATGGGAAAATAGAAAGCAAATGTAGTTTACAGAAGCATATACAAAATTACCACAGTACTCTTATTTATTATTATATATTTTAATATTTTAAATTGCAATTTTTATAAAATTCGTTTAGTTTTCCTGACATTCTTTAGTGCGCAGTACTTGGCGCGACAGCTCGTGAACGGTCTCAGGCCTATCGGCGATATCCCTGCCTCGCGGCCGTGGATTAAGGGAGTATGTGTGGTTAGCACGTATACATCCCGACGCCGTATTTCGGTCTTCTCAACTTGAAAAGTAAATTTTCTCATCGTCACACAGCAACATACATTGGGCATTGAAAGGAAAACGAACACTATAGTCTGGGCTCGACCGGGAATCGAACCCGGGACCGCGTTGTGGAAAACGAGCACGCGAAGAGCTAGCCACAAGCCTTAACATTCTTTTGTAGGGTAAAATATTTTTTCTACGGAACTCTTCTCCTCATAGTACGCCACACACAACTTTAACTGTTTTGACGTTAAATAAATAAATAAATAAATAAATAAATAAATAAATAAATAAATAAATAAATAAATAAATAAAAAAAAGCGACTTTTAATAAATAAATAATTTAAATACATACTTTTTGCTAATTTTGAGAATCAGATGAATCAGATACTGGCGTTCTGAACCACCAATATATTTCCATTTTTTCCATTAAAATTGCTATTTGCTCCAAATTTTTTAATTAAATTTGCTATTTATAACGAGTTTTTACTGTTCTTTAATATTCCTAAAGTAATATTTCGATTCTACTATTATTAAATCAGATAATTGGAAAATGTCAAATGCGTTCTTTGGGCGGCGATATATGGCAGCTATCAAAAAGTATGTGGCAAGACAGAAAAGAAAAAGACCAGATGAAACCAAAAAGAAACCAGACCAAATAAATTAGAAAACTAACTAGTAGATGAAAGTCTGTGCCATTCTCTACCACCACTAGTTTTACACTAACTTTATTTGCAGGGTTGAAATAAAATTATTTTATGCGCAAAATTTGGAGAAAATAATTATGTCACATATATGGTATTGTTTTGATACAATTTTATATATTTTAAGGCATTCGGAAAACTAGTATGGATGCGTCACGTAACAGAGCTACTTAAGGTTGAAATTAGAAGGCATGAGAAAAGAAGGTAAATAATATGAAATGCAATAAGGCAGATTACAGGATGTTACACAAATTTGTAACGAAGACTAAGGCGATCACAAAAGCTATACAGATTTTGTAATTTTAAAAATATAAAATCTTGAAATAGAAAAGCTGAAAAAATCACGTTATAAGGCATTAAAATAAATGATAGAATACATCAAACTCCTATGAAAACTCGTCTGTGGTGGCCGTATAACAAAAAAACTGACACCAAAAGATGGACTGCAATTCAACCCGACTTTCCATACACTCTAGTTGGTGAACTATAATTATGAATATTTTCAGTTCCATCAAAGGAATTCCGTAAAACAATTTTATCTCCGGATGTGGTTAAACATGAATTTGGTTACATTTCTTTTATCTTGCTATTGATTGGTCGAAGAAATGAAGTTACAAAAAACTCGACTAAACCGGGACTTGGGCACTTCTAAGTATAATTTGAATATTGTGCCAGGACTATTTTGTCTAATTTCATTGACTGCACTGCCAGCTCATTTCTTCTATCGTTTTCTTGAAACTCGAACATAATCGGTCTACTTTATTTGCGGCAAGTATCTGCTTCCTTATCCGGAACAAAACTTACGTTTTGAGTCACCGAAATCACAAAATGTACCGCAAGGATAAATGTCATCATATTTTCTTGTTCGTTTTATATATTGCAAAATGGAGAAGGTATTTCTGAAGAAACTCGGAAAGCATATTCTCTAAGTCATAAATTTTCGAGAACGTTTTACTCCTTACGTTTCAAAGAACGGCCAAAAGGGCAGGAAATAATTTACCAATCAAAATATAGTTATGTATGTATGAAGGTCGACAAATGAATTATTTTGCGTGAGGTGTTTACCAACCGAGTTGGAGCTGAGGTTGATAAACTAACCGAGTCCAAAATCATTCAATTTCGGCCCAGTTGCATACAACTATTTTTCCTGTACTCACCTCCCAATTTTATGTTTGAATTATTAGATAGATCTCATTTGTACAATGCGGTTTTGTCGTTTAGATGCAGATGTTCTTCTACACTATATCCTCTGAAGTTGTCAATACTGTCGCAATTGTTAAAGCGTGTAGAATTTGCGGCTGGTTTTGGCGTTTTTTTTTTTTTTTTGTAAATATGGACTGCGATATTCCGGAGATTATAATTGAGGGAGCTGAAGTTGCTACTGAGAGTTTGCTTCTTAAAAAATCAAAGAATTGGTTCGAAAGAGAGTACGGACTCTTTTTAAAATGGAAAAGAGAGAAACATGTAACCGTGGTAATGAAAAAATAAACAAACTATGCTGACGTTCGTATCTCTATGAAAAGGTATTACTTCAATTTCTGTTGAAACTCCTAGCAAGAGTGCTCAATACAGATCAAGATTAAGATCAAACAGTTTCAGGTATAATATTTCAGAAATTATCACATTGTTTTAATGTAAATGTTAACAATAAATACGTTAAAAACATTCTTTAATACAAAAACAATAAATGTTCTTTTCCAATGTGTCAACAGTCATTTGTTCATTGTCTTGTTTACTGGACGTTGCCATGGTGATCGTCCTCTAAAATTCATTCTTGGCCTAGGCCACCAAAGCCTACCTTTGTGGCGAATAAATATTTTGCCAAATACAGATTTTAAAATGAGAATACGAAAAATTAATTTTAACAGGGTAGAGAAGGAATTACGAGGATTACGACTGCAATGTAATGACACTCATTATTCTGTAACTTTTTATGTAAATAATTTTTGAGAAGGGAAATTAGTTCTTATTTTTGGGATTTCTTCTTTGGCATATTTCTTCTGCGGTAACGTGATCAAAGAAGAGTTTCGTTGCTTCTTATCCTCACATCCCGGCTTACCACTCTTGTAAAAGCCTGGTCCGTATTATCTTGTCTCCTATTTTGAACTACATGCTGGCCATTGCATATGGAAATTGATCTTAGGTTGTGTAAGTCGTATGTCTGTTTCACGGTAGTAAAACTAGTGGTTCTATATCAACAAATATTTTCTCACATTATTTGTAACTTTTGTGATTGTAGAAAAGAGTTCGACGAAGATGAAACCTGCGCCATTTCTAAGCGTCCTTTGCTCTATCCATGGAAAATAAATAAAAAGATTAGGGCCGTTTTTGAGATATTTGATATTTGTATAAGTTGCAGCTACTTCAAGACGTAATTACGAGAAAAAGACTGGATTTCTAATATTATTAATCATTCAGGTTATATTTTTGAAATGTTAATTTTTTGCAAATTTCTAATTTACAGGGAGTCAAAAATGGAACCAAATATTTTACCATTGATACAGAATACGTTTTAATTCAATAGGTACAAGGAAAAAATGGAGCTTTTTTTGAGAAAATAATTGTTTTTATATTTCACGCAAAATTACGTGAAATCTATTCTCATTTTCGAAACATAGTGTATGTACTTTCGAGATCGCTTTTTGAAAAAGGGTTTCATTAAAAAATCTATATATTTAATCTTGTAGTTTAAGGAAATCGAGGGGGGAAATTTTCAACTTTCACAATTTTCGAAAATTCAATGATTTAAACAAAAATTATACCCGCGTCAGTTTTTAAACGTATTTTATGCTAAAGGAAGGCACATTTTAATACAAAATTTTGAGTAATTTTTGAAAAAAATTGAAAATACTAATGATGCTTATTGTTAAATAGCCCCAAATATGAAAAATCCATTTCAAACTCGCAAAAACGTGAGTTCGTCCTAATCGGTCAGGGAAATTATTTTAGCACTTCACTACATATTACCCCATTTTACACTTACTCTTTTGAGAACCCTCTTAAGTATAACTTTCATGCTCCTGGGAAGCCCCTAGCACAGCTGCAGGTAAATTGTTCCAGTCAATATCAATCCTATTTACTAAGCTGAATTTTCGTGTAACTGACTTATTCACTGCATTTGATTGTGTGTATATGTGTGTGTGTGAGCGTGTATGTGTGTGTGTTTGTATGATCAGCCTCTCTTAAGTAACAGCATTTCAAGTTTTTCATTGATAGCTTTCCAAGCCAGTTCCTTTGTGAACGTCTTGAAGAAGGCTCACAGTCATGATGTCTTTTTACATGCAACTAATGATTTGGAATTGACATTCGACCATTGCTTCTGTTTGGCAATTTATCTGCTTTTTTTGTGTACTCTGTTTAGTGTTTTAACCCACCTTCTCTATTAGGATCCCAGAACATAACTTAAAAATGTAGTCCATATCACTTGAAGATATAGTTTTAAACAATTGATTTCATTAAGAATAAAGTATATTTTCTGTAATGTTGTAAGAAATCATGGATAAAATTAAGTTTTGCTATTTAAAAATATATTTTCGAGAAAATTTTGTTTTGAATTTAATTAATGCCTTATTTTACGTGGCGAGACTCAGGCCACGGTTTGTGTAAGTAATTTACGAAAATTACTTTCATGTATTAACTCATTTTTTCTGAACGTTGCGTAGGCGCAACGCCATGTTCATTATTTAATTTTGCCCATTCGATTCATTGAAAGCATTTATATTTTTTGTTCACTAAATACAATCCTTAATGAGTTTAAAACTATTTTTATTTGATAAATACATATGACGTGAATATATACTTTTAATTTTTCGATTATCTGTCTTTTGATCTTGAAATTGGTGACCTATATGACTTTATGTTAACATACTTCAAAACATAATATGTACAAATAAAACTTATGCTTGAGGAGTGTATGATTTTCAAAACAAATTTTATAGCCAAATAAAATTTGTGTTGCGCTTCCACAACGCTGGGAGTTTCTTGGCAGATTTGGTATGTGTCAAATTTTATTATGGCGCCACGGCGGGGGCTGAATATTTCCACGGATATGTAATATTAGGAAGAAGGTGCTATCTTTGGATTGTTCCGTTGACGGATATGGCAAGGGACATAATCTCAAAAGTTTTCTCGGCACTAAAACAAAACATGGCACAGTTGTGCCTTCCTATATGAAACAGTGTACGTGGTTATCCGAGATTTCAAACGTGCAAAAGAGAAAGGCTTGAATTACGATTGAAGAAAGAAAAATCTATCTACACTTTCGGTCAAAACGGGAATCTTCAAAATTGAGCTCAATACGTGATGAATGAACAAAATACAATTTCAGTTAATTTCATACTTAGAGCGACACATAGCTAAAACAAGTGAGACTCAAGGAATTTGTTTTCATGTTGTGGTGCATAACAAGAGGTGCAAAAATGATTTCTGAAACCATTTTATATTCATGGCGGAGAGTTTAGGGTATTCTTTATTTTTGATAATTGCAAAGCCAGAAAATTGATGATACTGAGTTTTCGCTTAATGAAATATATTCTTTAAACTAGATCCTGAAATAATGTAAATGGTGACCTTTGAAAATTTTAAATGCAAAATATACATTTTTTAAAGCGTTGAGAAGGTTTAGTTTAGCTTTGAGGCTATGTATTAACTATGAAAACCTGGGTTCGGATCCCAGCGCGGAGAAAACTCTTTTGTTGGTTGGAAACATATTCAGATTCTTGTAGTATTGTAATACAATGATGTTGCAAATAGTGCGAGAGAGCATGTGCTGATACAGCCCCGCTAGTTTTTGAAGCATTACACCACTTTCTCTATACTACAAAAACTGTATGCCATTTAAAGAAAATATCGAGAATGTTGGTGATGCATGTTAAGTACTTCCATACTTCACAGATAACATTGATTCACATCAAATTTGAAATGTGTCTTTGAGTTTTGCCATATCGGTAGGAGAATACAAGTTTCAGATAAAATTCTGTGAACAATTTGGACTCTGGAATAGTTCACAAACGGGCAAGTAGGCAGACGGATGGAGAGACAGACAGTCTGACAGCCATGTATTTTTAAGAAAAGCAATGTGGTATGAGGGAAACCCAAAACACATTTTCATCAAAATCTCGACATCGGATTTTGAAGCATTGCAATATTTTCTCTACGATAAGTATACGAGGAAAGTAAAAATAAGCACGAATATATCAAGAATATCGGTAGAATGGAGCAGATTTCCTCACATTTTCGAGAACAAATTTTCAAGAGTTTCAAGTGACAAAGCGAGTTATACATATTGGAGTGGCTAATATATCGTGTAATATTAGAAGATGCCATATCAGTAAGCATATTATCAATTCATTATTCTGCGATGAAACGTCATGGCACAAACATGAAAGCATGCAAACGTTTCAGATTTGAACCATTCGCTCTCTAATGACAAATTAGATACGTGATATTTTCGGAATATCGGGCTTAGTCGTAGTGCAATGAATCATTGTAATCCACACAATAAGGAAAATTATCTCTGCGGGCCCTTGTGTATCTCTGGGTAAAATTAAACTGATTGATGAAAATATAATACATCATTATCATATTTAAACGCAAAACAGAAAAACTTTAGATACAGTTAACTTAAATACAGTAAACTTTCCGTGACATTCGAATATAATGAGTTGAAGGCACCCTTTTCTCTCCACTTACATAAAGATAAAACAATGCGAACTTACTTTTAATAAACATAGTCAATATAACTTTCCGAAGTATGTATTTCGCCAGGATACAGCATTTTATCATAAGGCATGTGGAATACAGGTAGGAGGTCTCATGGTTTACTCTTGTAACATTTTTACTTTCTCGCTACAGAGTAGAGAGAAAGTTATGTAAAGCTGCGTGATATAACGGCGAATTTTCGGCAGAAAAATTCTTATTACGGGGCCCTGATCACAAAAAAAGGATAAATTCAGTCACTAAATTTTAAAAATATCCTCTAACACGTGGTATATATAGAATCCATGTTTTGTGGTTCCTAGATACCGAAGAATCGAATGACTGCAAAACGTATGTCGGTCTGTGAAAAACGCTAGCAGCTAAACCGTTCGGGTGATTTTCTTCAAAACTAATATTCACTAATCGATCTGGCTGATGTCGCCGCCTCTTGGATTAGAAATCGATATTTTACTTTTGTGAGATACTTTACATAAAGCTCCTAGAAAATTTTCCAGATTTTGAAAAAAAGATGGCCCTATTGTTTTGGTTTAAATTTTGTTGTTAGATAGTGTAAAAGACGTTGAAGAGAATGGTCTAGGTCTCATTTTCGTTGAAAGCTCTGATTTTTCGAAAATTGCGAAAATTCAATTTTTGCGGAGTCTTTCTGCAATTATAATTATGACACTAGAGATTTTTCTCTAAATAAAATCTGTATTTTAAAGGTATATATTGAAATAAGGACATGTACAGTTTTGAAACTTTGAGTGATTTTCGCGGAATTTTGCGTGAAAGTATTTGCAAAAAATACCCACTGTTTTAGCACCACCACACACTGTTAATAGAATGAAGGAACTGTTTCAGGTCAACACTGGTAGAAGCCTAAACACTCCATAGAAGTGGAAAAAAGTTGAAAACTAGTGAAATACAATCGAGCTAGGACACTAGAAGAATATGATTGCAGTGAAAGGCCTTCCAGAACAAAAGGCACGTGTGATAACGAAAAAGAAAGTGTTCCAGCAATGCACATACTACTTAAATGGTTGTAATGTAAAAATTGAAGTACGTGGATCATGTAGTATAAAGTGTAATGAAAGACGAGAAGACATCGAAATTTTGAATTTGTATGAGTGGTACTGTACCTCTTACTATGTATGTATGTATTATGTATGTATGTATGTATGTACTTTGGCACAACAGATCTTTACGAGCTAAGGCCTACCAGCTGCGTCCCAGCCTTGCAGCCGTGGGTTAAGGGGTACGTGCGGTTAGCACATTGCCGTCCCTACGCTGTATTTCTGGTCTTCTCAATCTGAGATGTGAGATTTCTCATCGTCACACAGCAACAGATACTGAGATATTGCAAGGAAAGCGTACAATAATTTGTTGCCTAGACCGGGGTTGCGCCATGGAAAACAAGCACACTAATCAACGATCCACCGAGGGCTGTATCTCTTACTATACCTGTAATAAAACCGATAAGAACTTATTACTGCAATATATTTTTTTCTCACTATCAGATTCGTGTACCACTGATGCACCTAATAAAAAAATAGACCCTAAAGGTTTACGATAGCTGGAGGTGTCTGTAGACAGATATTTTATTTTTATATTTTATTTATTTGCCTGAAATAACAGTAAAACAGGCAGTGGCGGTTGTCGGCGAAGTGTATTCTGCGCACGTTTTATTGAGTTCCAGATTCTCATCCCCAGCCATCAACAATACATAGTTGAACAACAAATAAAAGTATTAAGAAACTGATGTTAGCAACGTGTGCAAACTGGATATTGTCTTTTCCAAGAAAATGTATTTGCATTGGTAAACAAAAAACCGTTTTGATAACGTAGTACTGCTAACAAAATAGCAACGCACACTCCTGCATTTACAAGTACAACTAGCAAAAGCAAAGCTCAAAACATGCACGTAACGAAGCCAAATTTACGTTCAGAAGCAAAACCGGCGTCCATCTTATTTTACAAAAATTATACAGAACAAATATTAACTATTTTTTATTATAAAAAACAGCTACTCTTTAATTTATAACATTCAGATTTATGTTTTATAACTGTGAATTATTTCTTTATTTCATTATAAGTTGGCGTTGGCGACATTTCGGCTAATATCTTATAGTAATATCTACAATATATTAGTCGAAGCGTCGTCATCAACAATTTATAATGAAGTAAAAATTAAATAACCGTTATATGCGATAAAAAATAGATCTAAACGTCTTAAAGAGAAACTGCCTTTTATTAATAAAAATGAAGACCTTCACCAAGAAAACAAATGTTTTTCTTTTGATGGTCTGTATCGTCTCTAATTGTATACAAATAGATATGCAGCAGAAATTGTTTTACTTGGCGCATAACCTAATGTATCGGTTTTAATATAATCTCGTAATGCGTTGAAACGTAACGTACATGCACTATATGTAGATTTTTTGTTGTGAGTTATTGATACTGACACATCATGAATGCGATTGTCACGACGTAAGATGTAATTATAAACATCTGATTGCATGAAACTATGTTCTCACCGGTAAGTTTTGAGAAAATCCACAGATTCGTACATAAATAATGCAATGGTAATATTACAAGCAATACTACAATTTCAGTGAAGAGAGACATCCAGGAATCACGTGGATCGCATTTCCCCACTTCTTATTCGTATAAAATATTTTCTTCAATCCAAATTCTTAAGTAATATAGTGCACTTCCTCAAAAAATAATATATATGAGGCGGAAATGTACATTTGCAAAAATGCGCTTTAAGGTTTATGAAGTAATATTGAATTTTAAAGGATTCTGATTCCGTCAATGAAAATAACTGTGTTTGAAACAACATTTATAATAATAATAATATTAATAATATTAATAATAATAATAATAATAATAATAATAATAATAATAATGTCTTTATTAATGACGAGGTTCATTTATATGGATATTCATCTGAAATTTAACTAAACTGATAGACGCAAAAATTTGTTATCTTAGCATCAACGAATTTCACGTTGTTCATTTTAAATTGCGCATGTCACTGCCTATTTGAACTTCAAAAATCGGATTTCTTTCTTCACTGTTATTTTGTTCCAACGAGACTAATTTGACATTCATGAAAACGCACTATTTATTGTTTCTTTATGACAGGAATATTCGTGTCATTAGTAAACAGAACTTTTCTTTTGTTATAATGGACGAGAGAACATATTGTAACGTTAATTGGATTGTTGGTGAAGTAGATACCTTTTTATTATGATAAATAAATAAAGATATTATCAGGTATCAATATTTTAATTCAACTTATGATCATTTCGATCGCGTAGCGATCATCCTCAGAGCTTGCAGCTTCTGGGCCGAAAATAAAGTTCTTATATTGTAACGTAATGAAGAGTTTAAGGTCTAATATTGAACCTTGAGGGACACCATGCTCATATGTCAAATGATTAAAAAGGTAACTAAATAATCTTCTTTCGTGTCAGTTCGGTATTTTTACTCCTTGCGGTGTACCGTTAAGGTACGAGGATATCCAATTTAAGGCAATACCTCGAATTCCATAAAAAAATACATTTTAAAAAGCAGAATAGTATGGTCGATTAGGTCAAAAGCTGAAGATTCAACATCATTAAGGAAAAAACTAGTACTGATACAACATAAAATAATTTTACAATTTTCGAAAATTTAAAGTTCAACGAAAATGAGACCTACAACATTTTTTAGACACATTGGCTCCATCCTTGGAACAAAATTAAGAAAGAAATTCGAGGTATTTTACAGATATTAAAAAAATCACGTTAACGTCAAGCCGAAATAACACGAATATTACTAGCTTTTTTAAAAACGTACATGAATTTTTTTATTGTTTGAACAGATTTCATTTAATACAAAAATAAATGATCAATATTGAACCTTTGTCGTATTAATTTAATCAACTTCAAACACTTTTTTCCATAATTTCCCCCATTCGATCTAAACGAACTGAAGGCCCTGAGACATTGAAGAACATAATCATAATTTGAATCACATGAAGCTTCAACAACATTTTCAAAGTGTTATTAAAAATGACTGCAAATTATTTCATTATTTTTACCCTCGGATAGCGAAACAATCTATTTAAAAATATGCGCAAATCACATTTTTGTGAAAACCCTTTTTTCATGATGGCAAAAGTTTACATTTTGTTCGGCGTCTTTATACAATTGCAATACTAAACACAGATATAGTTTCTTAATGAATCTGTCGCTCAAAGACAGATCTTGAAATAAGATTATGTAGTTTTTGGAAAACATATGTTTTCGGGTAATTTTTCGCGTAATATGCGTGTAATTTTGCGTAATTTTGCGCCGGCGTCGTTAGCCGAATTGCTTAACTACACTCCGTGAAGTCACAACGTTAGGCAATTCGAGACATCACGAATGCCTGTACGGGTGACAAGCTGGGAACTCCGATCACTAACTGCGCCCAACCCTTAGCTGAAGGGATAAACGGCATTGACAACATTGAGACAAAACAAAATACAAAAACGTAACGGAGGATTATTCCTATAATATAATATATACGCTTAATGCGGTCAAAAAGGATTAAGAGGCTTGTGGGGAAAATGACGCAGCATTTTTTAAACTATAGGCAATTGTTTAACAATTATTTTCGCTGTAATATATAAATTAAAATCCGGCGGCAATCCCTACGTTGGCAAGATTTTCGACACTACCTAGACAGCTAGGTCGAACCCAACCACTGTCTGGAGAAGGTTTCTAGTGGCCAGTTGTTCTGGTTGGTAGTTTTCCGTGGTTTTCCCGATCAAAACCAGACGAATGCCGAATGCCTGAGCCGAACTCTAATACACGGGCGTGATCTTTCCTTCCTCTTCCTTGTCCAATCTTCACATCATATAACACACACACACACACCAACATGCACTACACTCACACTCTTGTCGGGAGATCAGACCGGAGCTTATTGCTTGTCTCAAGCAAGTCGGAAGCTTAGAGCTTAAGCACCGCCTGGGGCGGTGCCACACGCTGATGGGAGACACCTGGTTGCGGAAAAACCGTGCAAGCAGACCTAGGTAGGCGCCGGATCTCGCCATCCAGCGGGGCAAAATCACCGCCACTTCCAGCGATAAATCACGCTCTGCGCTTACGGGACTAATGACCTTATACGTTCATTTTGATGTCACTAACTTTCTGTAAAGCAAAATAATATATTTGACTTGACTGCGTTGTAATGCCTCACGGCATTGTATTTTATTGAAAAGAGATTGAAGTCTGTTGTATTATGGAAATCTTTTGCATGTACGTACACTGATATTTTGTGCTGCATGTAACTGCAGTTGCTACTTATTTATCTCGTTTTTACCCCCTGTGCGCGGCCAAAGAAGGTGAGAGGGCAGTGACAGAGGGTAAGGCGGTAGGATGACAGGAGGAGGAGAATAATTAATCTGATGGCTAGGGCGAGGTTTAATTCCTGGAGATATGGTAGTGAATTTTGAAGGAGGTGTGGAGGATGGAAGAGAACTGCAATTTTCATTTTTACCGATGAAGGAAAGATTCAGATTCATGTGGTTGTTCAAGGGATTATCCCGTGTGCAGTAACCTGCCGCCCACCGCAAAAACACAGAATCGAGTCCAAATGTTTGCATAGATTTATCTCGTATTCGATTATTCTATAATCGGCACAAGTAGTAAAAGTAGCAATAAATCAAACTAGCAATAAATCAAACCTTAGATTATTTTTTTATTAATTAAGCTTATTACTTTTTCTTATTGACATCTTTTGTTCTAATTATAAGGTATTAGTAACCGATATTAAAACAACAATAATTTAATATAATGCAGCCTTATATTAAGAGAACATTTTAGGAGACGCCTCATGGTTTTGCTTCATTTTCGAAACCTTTTTAATAACATAACTGCCATTAGAACATTATCTATTAATTTATTCAGATGTTAGTTTGTCTTTTAGAAAACATAATTTTAATTTTTTTCTGTGATATGCAAGGTTGTTCCTTCTGCATGTATATTTAATATATCCCATGGGGCTAGGAAGCATTCCTAATTGTTTTGCCAGGTTCATTTAGTGTACATTAGGATTACGAAGTATTTCATGAAACCATTAATTGAAATTGCATTTTTCGATCATTAAAAAATAATTGTAATGGGGATAGATTTAAGAATCCATTGTCTGTGAATATCGAAAATGATTCCAGGCCATTGTGCAACCTTGTGCGGCAGCCATGTATGACATGGTTAGTCATATACATTGTACTAATGTCCGCGAAGAGTTCCAAGTAAAATAAGTCTAGAGTAGGAATGGCGGCATTGACCATGGTAATACTGGTAGATATTAAAAAAATTACCCTTAATTTAACAGTCAAATAAATCGCGCACCTTACCTAAATACTACATGAGGCACGAAGATATAAATATGAAGAACAGAAAATACAACATAACGAAAAATGTATTAGTTAACTGCTATTAACTGTTAAGCAAAGGATTTGGTGATGAACGTGTACTAGAATTCTGAGAAATGACAATAATATTGAATGATTGCAATACTAAACAAAATATTTCAAGTCGGTCCGAATGGCCGAGATTGCTAAGGCAGAATTACCGTAGCGATTTCGGACCGAAGGATCGCGGCTTCGAGTCCTGCCTCGGGCATGGTTGTATTGGGTTCGTCCTTTCACCCCCCCTATCAACATTATATCGTGTTTTCATAGTTACCATATCGTTACACGCAATAGTGATCGCTAATGACCCAGAAGTTAATGCGACCTTAAATAACAAAACAATATTTCAAGTATTCTTAAGCATGCATTTTTAAAATAATTAGTTCGCAAAAATTAATTCTGAAGCGTAAACGCACCGAAAAATTAAATAATTCAATGAAACGTAAAGTAAATATAACAATTTCATCATAGAAATGGAATAAGTTAGACAAACTTATGTAGGCAGAAGAAATAAGAAATTTATAGAAGAAAGTTTGACTAGAAAATAATAGTAAAACAATCTCTCTTAACCGACAGAGACTAATGTAAATGAAGAGAAAGTAATCTGTGGCACCTTAATGTAAAGAATTCAGACATAAATACTAGCAAGACGAGAAACCAGACTTTTGGACACAATCGAATTTGTTTGCGGAGACCATTGACAATAATCTGCCAGATAGGAAAGAATGCATACTAGAAAAATGCAATGACGAAGTAAATCAGCATATGAAATGAAAATAATAGAAAGAGTTAAGATCATGTAATCTGACTCTTTACTTTATTACGATGTATCGTGAATGCAATATTTATTGATAAGAGAGAAAAAGAGGGACCAACTATGAAATGAAACACTTTCATGAAATGAACACAACACTGATTTAATATTTTACCATGAAATGAAATTGGCATCAGAAACAATAACATTGTTCCATGACCAAGAAATACTCTTGTGCTTAAAAGAGGACGAGACTGATAGGTAGAAAGACAAATTGTGTTGAGCTTGAGGGGTATAAATTTTGAAAAGTGTGAATGCGGGACTTCCGAATCCCATTCCGCATTTTCAAGACTGCAATTGAAATGATAGAAAAAGGAAATTGAACTGTCTGTTTTGCTGTAACGTACTGGGGATAGGATTAAAAAAAATCAAAACTTTGATTCACAAAGCTGGTGGCTTCTGACGGGGGTCCTGTACCAGAAGGAAAGAGCAAGGGATCTGGTGGTTGGCAGCAAAAGGGGGTTGTGATACCGTTTTATTGGAGTTATTGTGATGCGTTCAGGCGGTGAGACTGGGTGTGGAGGCAAAAGAAGATTTGTTTGCGCCTTTGTCTACTCAATGTGTTTCTAAACCCTTCTTGGGCATTGAGCGACTGAAGTCTTTTTGTCAAGACACGTCACGTCCCAGTCAGTCAGTGCCTTTTATCCCTTCGGTCAGGTGCTCGGCGCCGTTAGCAGCTGTCGTTCCCAGACGGTCACCCGCCTTGAAATCCATGGTGTCTTTCCTAACTTCATGGAGCGTAGTTAAGGAATTCGGCTAACGGCTGGAAGTAAAATTGGAAGGTGCCTATTTTAGCACTATGCAATGAACTTTTAAAAATGAGATCGCTTTTTTAGGATGACACAATTCTACTACACACTTGTGAACATGAAGCGAAAGTTTTACAAGTACTAACAAAGTCTAAAAGTAGTTAAGAGTTTGGAAGACTATGATATCGTGAAGCTGTTTGGTAAACGGATGTGATCCATTATTTTTGTGCTTAAACGCAGAGACATTTATTAACATTTTGCTCCAATTATAAAACATGAAAATTCTTCTCCCATTCCTGCCGTTTTCTTTTTCTTGAAGCTTGTTGAAAAAGTATGTTATTTTGTTGCTACTTCTGTCTGACACGTTACTTCTGTCTGACTAATGTCAGGAATGAACGCATTAATATTACACTCAAGATGTGAAACATCGGTGATACTGGATACATACATTAGTTTATACATAGGATTTTTCAGTGAATACGTGAACGGTTTTATATGGAACTGTATAGGTAGTCTATAATACAACAAAACAACTACATAATAGTAAATGTAGAGTTGTCTTTGTTGTCCATTAATTATATTTTTCTAGAGAGATCACTTTGTTGAGAAGATGTGGTCTTGACCCCAATTTTGAAACAAATTCTTCGTGACAAGATACTCCGGACATCTCTAAATTTTAACTGTGTCAACCTAGTCTTAAAACTATGAAATGATCTTATTATTCATGAAAATACCTCTCTTAAATGATGCAATTGCTTCCTAGTAGACAGAGATAAAAGTTCTTATAACGTTTGAAGCTATGGATAGGAGGAACTTTCAGTAAATGTCACTAACTAGAAAGGACAATAATGCAATCTCCATTACATTTAGTTATGTTTTCATATCAATATTCTTTCAAAAAATTAATTTCGTCAAATACACGATTTTTAATTTGTTTATTTCCTTTTACTATTCATTTTAAATATACCACCTAGACACTACCTAACGGTTTGTCGCTGCCGAGAAATTCTAATCACACAGCACTATACCTAGTTTGTTCAGCATGATAGTACAAAGAATTACTGAATTCAATAGTGTAAAAGTTACTTGATGTTGCAATAAATTCTTTCTTTTTTGAGATGTGATAGCAGTTTTTTTACTGAAATTGGAATAAATTTTACTTCATTTCTAGCTCGAAGTTTTTCAACCAATCCATTGAGAATCCTATAAGATTTTTTGCCGTTACTTCCCCTCTTTCGGCTTGGTTAACTGACACATGAAAACGTGACAAATTTAAGGCAATAAAATTCATTCATAATCAGAGCAAAGATTGTTGAACGACTTCTATATCTGGATGATCATTTCTCCTCAGAAAAAAAAAGAGTTTCATGGCAGTATATATTTCATATTTCCTTGTGATGGCTGACAGCAATGAAAGCAATGTAATATTATCGTTGCTAAAATGTTTCCTCTACTTTCGCCCAACAATCTTGCAAAAGTCCTGTCAACGTTCTCTTCTCACTAAATATGTTACAGTAGCCAAACAAAGTTACTGGAAGTCCTTCAAAACCAACGAAAATTGTATTAATTAGTGACTTGACGAAGCAAATTACAGTTGATCAAAATCAAGCAAAATGGTTTTCCAAAATATACCAGGCACACTACCCAAGAAAAACGAATAAAATACGTGTTATACCGCCACCCCCAGGGATAACAACCTTGGGGTGTAAAAATGGATTCAGCACAGAAATGCTGATCCCCCAAAAGTCACGTGCACTTATACCCGGAAAAATATGACTGGGCCTTGGTGGGGACAGTTGCACGTTCGCATGGTCCTATGATAACTGTTGTTTAACAATTTTAAATTAAATGTTTTGATAAAAACATCTTGAGAAATATTGCAAAACATAGTAGAGTATATATACTATACAATAAATTCTTTATGAAGTAATAATATAAACAAATTATCTGAGCTGCACGTGAATTGCAAATATTTAATGGCAGGCGGTCACCTTCCTCAGTCTTTCTGTTTCATGACGTCAGCTGTTTCGTAAACGGTGACGCAAAGATAACGGTAATTTGGTTAGCAAGTGTAGTATGAAAATAGTCAACACAACCGAGAATTTGAATTCTTCAGGTAAAATCGAAACTTTTTTTGTTCCTGTATATTTCCCGAGATCTTGAGGACGACACAATGGAGAACTCTCACGTGGTTGGTGGCAGTATTTTTCTTTATTCTGCGCGCATTGGAAATTAGTAATATAGATTGCAACGAAATGTACGAACATCATATGCGTATTTTTTCCTAAGACAAGAATGTTTGTGTTAAAATCATCCAACACTTCGATAAAAATACTGTTGGAATCTTTTCTCTTCAAATCATTAAAGTTAGTGACAGTTATATCTGTTTTTACAGCAACCATCCAACGATAGGAAGGTAGATTCTTGATTGTCGGTAGGTAGAAGGTAGGAAGATTTTCGGTAGGTAGAAGGTCTTTATTGAAGGTAGATTCTGGAATGAAGCCGTTTAAATTTTCCTAGCATGATTTTTCTTAAGATCCACCACATAATAAATTACAAAAAATACACGTGGATGTGATACAAGGTTACCGATACTGCTAAAACAAGATGTCATTATTTAGAAACGCAACACAACAAAGAAAAAAGGTAAATGTGGAAGAAAGAAATGAGAATTAGTTCGCTTTGCCGTGGAGCGAATCGTATTTCGAGTGAATAACCAAACGATAGAAATGAACAAATGCCACATTGTTGATGCGTAAGAATTTGTTTCTGGAATTGTTTGGTATATAGCGTAATAAATAACAGTTGTGTAATAATTATACGATACTAAAAACATATTATTGGACATTAAATGAGTTTCGGAGACACACCAGGGGCGGATTTTATATGGGGTAGGATTTGTAAATTCGGGGACTGTTCTCGGAAGATGAGGGCTTCTAGTGTTCGTAGTTTTCAGTAAAGTTCGGAAAATTTGTAATATTCTTTACTGATAATAATTAAATTGAATTAGCGAACTTAATATACCTTATTTTCTCGTACAAATTAGTTTATAAAATTATTTAAATACAAATTTACGTAATCAATTGATGTCACTGCAATGCCTTTGATCGGAATGTCCTAAGGTTTAGTCCCGACGGTGGCAAGGATTTTCGACTCATAGCTACGATGAGTTTAGCTGCTGTCTGAAAGAGGATTCTAGCGGCTGGCTCGGTACTTTTCCGTGTTTTTTCAGACCACAACCCCGCGAATACCAGACCAGTACCGTAACAAATAGGGCACGGACCGCGAACAATCTTTCATTCCTTTTCCTTTTCCTATCCTCAACCCTTACTTAAACGCACTCCACTACCGCACTTACCGAGAGACCAGTCGGGAGCTTAGTCCTTGTCGTGGTTGGTGTGGTGTCCTGCTGGCGGGAGATGCCTGTTTAAGGAACAATCCGCAAGCCGACCGGTGGATCGGCTCTAAAACTCGACATCTAGCGGAGAAAGATCACTGGCACCTCCCGCGATAAATCATGCATTACATTTACGGAAATATGATCTTGGCAGTTGTCGTGACCGCAATCACTAATCAATCAGTTTAAAATGTAGATATTAAACACATTGGTACTCAAACGTCCAAGGAACAAATATAGTTTTTATGCGTTTTTATACAATCAGCACACGTGGAAGCAAAATTCCTTCATCGTAATGTTATTTTATTTATACTGGAATTTCAACTTCATATTATGATTCGTCCGACATAAATATAGCAATGGCTGTTTCCACTTGTTATCCCACATGTATGCCTTATAATTAATATAAATGTCAATAAAGAGTTCTCTAATATTATATTATTATAATTATTACCACTTTGTTTTAATAAATTAGTTTTGGTCACTTATAATCATGATATATTCTGACCAGTCTTTTTTGATTCCCCGTACTCTTTCATACTTGCTGAGAAGAGGTTTCCTCTCATCAGAACGACGAGAGATTTTGTCTATTTACGAAAGATGCAAAATACCTAAAGCACTTCTGGACGGTCTATGACGGATTTAATATTATACGATAAATAAATTGTCCATAAATGTTATAAAAGAAGTTTAAGAAATCAGAATACCAATCAACAGTTCAAACCATTAATGTACAGCTGTTGATGACTAGATTATATTTAAACGAGACATTGTTCTCGAATAATGAAGATAATTTCTCTTTATTTTATAAATAATTCAGCTGTTCTTATAAAAAACTAGAATAATCCATCGTTAACAGAAGGAAATACATTGATTTACATTACATTAGATCTACCGAGAGACCTGCACGTGTAGGGCAAATATTGCGCAATTGGGCTAAAACAATGTACATTTTGACGCAGAACCCAATTTGTGGTGGACATTTCCAAAAAAACTGATATTTTTTTCTCTGAATTTCACCGAAAGGTCAGTCAATGTTTGGATATTTTGGAGTGGATCTCTTCTCTACAAGAACTAATTATATCGGACCCTTTTCCTGGAAATTTTTGGAACCCAATTTCTATGCACCTGTTAGTTGGCTTGCCTTTTTGGGAGATATTTTTATTAATTCGAGCAGCCACTCCCTCAATTTTTTTACGTCCATTACACAGGCTTCAGCCTGGTCCTCCCTCACAGCATTTGCTGCGGGGTTGTATATTTTCGAGACAAGATGAGAATTCGATTACTTTGAGTTTTCCAATAAATATAAAATTATCCAATAAATAAAATACGTGGACTCAGATGTGGTTCATGTAATGGCCTGTAAAAAATACATGATAACTTCAATGTAGGTACCAAATTCTACCAACAGGAGAACATATTTGGACGAGAAGTCTTCAACGCTTTTCTACTGGTGCCAACGTGTTAAGAATAAATAAGAAATTGTAAAACATAAATATTTTCCATGTCATAAAATGCAAATTAAGCTTCTCTAAGACTATGTATATTTATTGCATATTGTAATTTCAATATTAATACGCTGAATGTTGTTAAGAATTTTTAAGACGAAATGGAATTAAAAGAACATTATTAAAAACAAACTTTCACTAGTCTAAAAATGAAGGGGCGTTCGGGTCTGGTTGGTACCAGTTGGTCGTGTTTAATTTTGTTTGTTATTCCAGTATAATTTTGACACATTTTGAGTATATACACGGCATCTATATTTACTTGGCTACCTCAATGTATTTTTGATGTGCAAGTCGTCGAACGTTTAGAATTGTTAAGAGACACTATGACAACAGGTGCTAACCAAATTTAATTGTAACGTTCGTCGGCATTAGCCACAGGGTATGGTGGCAGAAGCATGGGGTAGCTTGGCACACAACATCCGTTAGTGTGGAGTAATAAATCAAAGTAAAAATGAAGAAATTTCAATATTTTATTAATACAAATAAATGAAGACAAGTTTATTATTGTTTGATGTTGGTGATTAGTCTTACACTGTCAACACCAGCAGTCTCGGTAGTTATTCCCAAATAAAATATTTAAAAATAAGTCTAATTTGATTTAATTAGTCATTAAAAAATAAATAATGATTCTTTCCTTTCCTGAAAAATTGAATCTGTAACTGCATTTAATTGTTTCACATTTCAATGAGAACCAGTGATGCAACGACACCGGTATTGTTTAGTGGATTAGTAGTGGCTATTAGAAGCACAACATTTGAAAAATAAAAATTGAAGGCTTCATACTGCCTTCAGACTAGCAAGCGTGCAGTGTATACCTGAAGCAGTAAGGATTTGAACAATGTGAATATTTTCTAGTAGAAGAAATAAAAATATCTTATTAAAATTGGTATTGCAGCAATGTAATATCGAGGGTACTTTTTTCGTCTCAGAAACTTTCAGGTGGTGTAATATAGATTGGTCATTACTGAGTAGAGTATCTGCTCGCTACCAAAGTTTTGTAAGGCCACTATTGGAAGAAAATCGGAATTAGAAAAAAAATTATAAATTTAATACAAATTCTAAATCACACCATTTTATCCAAGGAATTTATTGAGAACCAGGTAAGCTAAAACCTTTTGAGAAACTACGAAAATGTTGACTGTAGCCTCACAAGAAGCCTCACAGCATACACAAGTAGTGTAGGCACCCTTGTTGTGAATTAAAATATTCAAAAAAATAGCTTTATTTTGTGGAAATTGTTGACAGAGGAGAGAACTTGTCGCTACCATTCCAACCACCTCCAATTAAAGATGACCGCAGAGGTGAGAAGAAAAGTCAAAATTTAAAAAAATCTGACACTAGAAAATCAGCTGGAAAAGAGAAGCAATTTTTAGTCCCAATATTCGAGAAGACATTCAATAGATTATGAAAATATAACTCTCCAAGATCTAAGGCACATGTGAGATTACGGCTCCACCATCGTTGAATGGATCATATTCATACTTGTGTCGGAAGTTCGTTAGATTTTGAAGGCCACGTGGCTCAAAGCTTGGGCTCAAAGACGCTACGTGACCGATCTAAAACCCGAGAGCCAACCGGACCAGGTCACCCCTTCTTTGCAAAACCTTTGCTAGCTAGCTAGCTAGTTAGCTAGCTAGGTTGATCATTCACTACTCTACCACACATCCGGAGATCGACTAATCCAGGGCTTAGAGCCTATCCTGGCGGGGGTGCTACGGGAACGGAGATACGTGGAGGGTGAAACCCCGAAAGTGGACGTTTATGTGGGCGCCGGATTCCCATTTTCTAGTGAGGGAACCCCGCTACCTCCTGGTATATAGCTCACAGAACGCATAAAGAAATAATGACCACAGCAGTTGACACGCACAACACAAAAGAATTAATAAATTTTCCAAATAAAATTAAATTTCTCACCCACAATTCACTCTTGTTGAAGTTTTTAAATAATTACTTTCATTTTAAACAAAACATACAGGGTCCGCGGTCAAAATCCGGACAAAATTAGATTTGAATCTCCCGCGCTTTTATGCCAC
>BOPP01000004.1:17320413-17441538 GCA_017312745.1 Gryllus bimaculatus | reverse complement strand
CAACTGGGGCAGCGCTCGTTTGTTACAAGGCTGGGATTAGGCGAGACGAAAAAGAGGCGCCAAACTCGCCCTGAGCTGGGCAGGTGCGGGGCGAGACCTGCAATCGGATCGCATGAATGCCACGGAAAAGATAGCAGCGGTGCGCTCGTGGTATTGTTGATTTGTATTCTGACCTGGATTGTTCTCAATTGTAGGTTGTTATTTCCAACACCAGTGACAAGAGAAATGTTGGCGATCGAAAACATTTTCCATGCTATTTCTGTTTTGCCCGATCGGCACCAGAATGCTTACGTATAGAATATCGCAGTGTATTAATTGAGCATATTGCTTTCTATATTTCTTTTTCTATTAGCTTCTAAATATCGGAAGTCATTACTGACCTGCTGTATTAATGAGTATTTAAATAATGGTTCTACAATAGCACATACTTTCCGGTATTATTTGTAACGGTTACGAAGTATTATAATATTACTTGAACCTACAAAACAGTTTCCGATCAGTCATTTTTTCTACGTATTTGGGACTCAAACTCGGGGTTTTAAGTTTACATACTATTTATGTTACCCGTTTATTACCAGGCTTACAGAAGTTTTACATTTACAATTTTAACACATTTCAAGATATCCATTGCTATTATTTGAAGTTCTAATTTTAAAGACCAGATTTCACTAAGAAAAATCTCCATTTCCAATTATATAGTTGAATGAAAGGCCAAAAAATGTTCGAATTCATCAAATTCGAAAATACAGACAAACAGAAATGCGAACAACGTCATTTTTAAACGTAAATTGCCATATTTGAAAAAAAAGAAAAAATGGGAAGCCATTTTTGGGAAAATCTTTAATAAAAATTGCCTTGATTTTAAGGAAAATTATCCGGAAACTTATATTTTAAAATATCTAGCGTTTTATTACAGCCTTGACCGTTTTCCACATCCCAATTTCTATGCCGCTTTTTCCCATACGTCTTTTACCTCCATTTCTCTTTTTTTCCATGGGTTCTGTTATTGGCATGTTTCACGTCCTTCCCAGCCTTCCCTTGTATCTTCTTTGATTGGGTATCCATTCACAAATGTTTTATGGAAGTCTATCTGATTTCTACCTTCTCACATCTCCATTCCATTTTAGTTGTTTTATATCGATCGTCTGGTTGAAGGTTGTTTGTATTTTCATTTTATTGCTTATTTCATAATTTCTTAATCTGTCTAACAGAGAAAGTTTACATTTTCGCCAGAACATTTCATTTGCTTGGAGTTTGTCTCTCACATTTTTTGTTAGTGTTCACATTTCTGCCCCATAGAGTATTGTACTCTCTACGAAGGAAGGAAAAACCTTCATTAAAAATTGTACTGTCCTTATTTAAACATATAATTTAAAGAACAAATTTAATTAATGAACTGGGAAAGCTACAACACCACTTACTTTATGGAATTAGTTTTATATTTGCAATTCTCGAAAATTCAGTGGTCAACGAAAATTAGACCTACGCCATTGATTTAAGCGTTCCTTATTAATTTATGTAAGAAATGAAAAAAATTGGAGCGATTTTTGTGAAAATTTTTATTTTTATTTCGAAATTACCCCCAAAATATTCGTTTTTTCATAAACTTGTTTATAACCTTTTTGAAAAGCTTATATTTTAGAAACGATTTTGCTTTACGCAAAAATCGTATCTTCAGTGTTGTAGTTTTGAATTATTAAATTTTTGTGATTTTTGAAAAAACAGTGCGTTTGCCGGAAATGAGTGTAGCACCAATTTTGTTACCGTCTTTTGATAAATACAAGGAGAAATTTTAGAGAAAAAATTGGAATAGTTTTTTAAACAGTTTTCAAAATTGCCTATATTTCATACAATATTACGCAAAAATAACTCATATATTTTAAAAAATGTACATGACATTATTTCAAGATCTATCTTTAAAGAAGAGATTTTATTAAGAAAAACTACTACCTTCAATATTGTAGTTGTAGGATGACGCTGAAAAATTTAAACAATTGCGATTTTCAAAACAGCAGGAATTGTATTGAAAATAAGACTTATACCATTCTCTTAAGCGTTTTACGCTATCCGAGGACAAAGTTACATCCAAATATTTGCTGCCTTTTTAGACAATTTTGAAAATGTAATTATGGTTTCATGTAAATAACCGCTAAAAACACTATTCAATTTTCGAACTCACGCAACTGTCTATAATAATTAATTTTACTAACAAAATAAATATTTATGAATAATGCAGAGATCACAACAGTGTAGAATTTTATTTGCATTTATCAGTAATATTTTCTTAAACTACGAACGTAACCATAACCACTGCCTGAAACAATACTGTTGATAAAAAGACAATAAAAATTTGACTTCCGAAGTTCTTTTTAAATTATATTAATTTTCGTAAATATAGTAATATAATAATTGTAATATAATAATAGTAGTGAATATTCATTCTATTAATGAAATTAATCACGTTTATTAAGATGTGTGACTTAGCCCTTCGTGAGCATTGAGGGTATCTGGAGTTTTCTCAGATTTCTTTTGTCTCATTAGAGTTCGTCAGTTCCTTTTATCTCTTCGGCCAGGGGCTCGGTGCCATTAGTTACCAGAGCTCTCAGACGGTCGCTCGTCTAGTAATCCGTGGTGTCTCGAGTTACTTAACTTCCACGACTTCACGGAATATAGTTAAGCAATTGAGCAAATGACGCTGGCCCCTCGATTTGTTGTTAATTTTACACTTAATCCAAAAATAATGCAGATAAAGGTATGTCCTCTCCACGTAATATTTCGAACTTTTATTACAATTTTTTTCTTACTTGTACCGTGCAATTGTCATTTACACATAAAATGTAAAAAATACACCAATATTACGCATTATTTCCTGCCATAAAATACTAACTTCGAAAATACTGAGAAGGAAATATTTTTGTAACCTGAAAAATATTCTTGGTTGACTAATGCTGTTTTCTTAAATATCCTTCAATTTTTGTTAACTCTGATTTACAAATTAATGTCACTAAGAAGTTACTATTACTAGATTTTTGTGATTACTTCTGTCTTTTTTTGTAAATAAATGGCACAAATATTTCGAAAACATTATATTAACAAAATAATATATTGTACAGATAGCGTATATATATTTTTATAAATGTATGATATGATTAACGTTAAAAATAATTCCACTCAAACTTAACAATCATTAAAACTGGATATTAGCACAAACAAAATTTAATACTAAATAAAACTTATACTTCAAAACGACATTCACCGTTGTGTACGTGACATTAAGCAATTAAGTGATTACAGTCAGTTTGTCATCTTGATCACAGAAACACTACTTTAAAATTTGATTCATCTTATTGACAATGCTTGCAAGGTTTTGTCCATTACTTAGAAAATACCTAAAGTACACACTAATTTTACTTGCAAATGAGATGAAAGTGCCGACCATGGCAGAAAAAAATGCTACAAGCTCTTTATAAGATATCAAGAAACGTCAATACCAATGCTATGGCTTTGTTAAAACAGTAAATAAAGTAATCCAAATAATACCAATCACTAGTTATTGACCAATGCTTATTAATGAAGGGAATTGGGATTGCAAACTGATTGAATACAGTATTTGTTTTCAAAATTGATAGAATGTGTGTTGATTTACTTACAGATAATGAATCCTGGTGGTATTACGCTAATACGTAAGAACGGAGGTTTGTTTACTTTCCATGTTTTGTAAGGAATGGTTACATTTTAGCGGAGACCCTAAACAATCTGGACTTCGACCTGCGACACATTTAACTGAGACAACAGGCAACATGGACAGGGAAAATGGAGCGAGACTGTCAGTTCTTCACAAGGTTGAGCGGAACTGTGACATGTCGCTTTATGTCTGCTATAGTATTTCAAATTCTTTTCCATAAGATGCCAAATAGATAGCTCATCAGCAATAATACAAAGATGAAACATTTTTTTTTAATTCCTCCTAAAAAGAAGTACTGTAGACGATATGCCAATATCGACCGTTTTCTGAAGGAGAAAGTGTTTTGAGCTCTTGAGTAACTGGCAAACTCCATCACCAAAGTCAGAGGAAAAAATCAATAAGCTAGAAACATCAGAGTTTAAAAGTGTTTTTGTGAGCCATCTAAACACTGATATAGAAATATCCTATCATTGAAGAAAATTGGGCTATGCTGAATTCTATGAAACCAAAGTGAAGTATTTGAGGAGAAAGTGATATTAATGCCTATTGCAATGAACTTGTCGTGAATACTGAAAACACTCTCCAATTCCACACTGGATGTTACCTTTATTACTTTTGATGTCAATATGAAATCTCTGCAACTACCTTACTCAAATTTTTACATGCAATTTTATATTTATATCATTGCCGTAAAACTCTTAATACAAATTGCATTAAGGCTGGTCCACTTAATTGTATTTATCGCTACTACATTCATAAATCTGGTGAAACTATCAGTTGCGACAACAGCCATATTGAACAAATAAGAAAGACAAGAAAGCGTTCGCAGATAATATTTCTTCCCCATACGTTTCATAGAGTTTTATTGTTATTTTATTAAAATAAATCAAATTATATAAAAATCATTTGTAATATTTCCAATACAAAATTTGCGTAAGAAACAGGTAATTTCCCGTTGTCATTGTACCATTGAGAGCAACGGCATAAAACTATTATCTCATCAGACAATTCGTGTATTGCTCGTACATCATTAATTTATTTTACATTGCCTAAGTCTATTTAACAATTTTTATAATGATAATAATAATAATAATAATAATAATAATAATAATAATAATAGTAATAGTAATAATAAATGATACGATGTAAATCAAGCCTACCCCACTTCCAAAAACAATTGCGTGACTTTACATCAATAATCTCTTTGCAGATATTCTCAAAGTTGTCATGGAATTCACATTTCTAAAAATTATTTTTTGAGAGAGTAATCGGATTCTGTGATCATAGAATGATGGAGAGTATTTCTACTTAAACTCACATACACAAAAGTTATTTTTTGGCGCTTCAAAATATTTTTTTCATTATAGAATTGAAATATATCAAACGAGCGTACTGACTGGCAGGAGATGTCTCATGCAAAATACTTATGGTATAAGGCCAAATATGGTAGAATACCAAAACTACTTTGGTAAAACCAAACTATTTATATGTAGTTGAGACAGTATATCGTGAAGTAGTGCTAAAGGCGAATAGAACAATGTTTAAAGAATATTCTGGCTCGCAAGAAAAAGACACACACTTTGACAGTGATAGAAAAACCTTGGGAGTGAAAGCACCGAGACAAAATCATTGATTAGTATGAATCATTTGAGATCTCAAATGGAAAACAGAAAAGAAGAATGCGTTTAAGACACATACTAAGACAATGAAATTCACAAGAATTGAAAGGAAAATTCTCAAATTCTAGGATATTAGGAAAACACAAATTCCATAGGTGAAAGAAGTGCACGACGTCTGACAATCATGTGGGAGGAACGAAAAAGACGAAGGAAATAGAAAAGGATTCAGAGGCAAAATTGCAGGATAAAATGATCTGTCCATCGAACAACTTAACAGAACAACTAGTTGTTTTTTTAGGAGAAAAACATACACGATGAACGTACAGTACTCATAGTCTGATAGCTTGAATTCTGCTCGAGTCTCCCTGTTGACTAACTCAAGATTACCCTCAATGATGAATGGCTGATATCTTCTTGTTGTTCCGTTATGATGTGCTCCGTTCTACCAGTCATATATCAATAATAAACTATTTTTTGGGGAACTACTCGCTTCTCAAGAAGGGCAATTATTTGTGTGTCAATTATTAGTTTAAAGTAGATGAGATATTTTTATTGTGTTCCACACATAATATTTAAGATATTTAATAGGAATGTTATGTAGCACCAAATTGGTTAACTGTATTTGTGAATAATTATGTGTAGCTATTATTTTTCTCAAATGTAGATCGGTAGTACAAACAGTCAACTCTATCAAAATGGCATGAATGGCAACTTGTTTTACATAAAGGTGTCAACGAAATACCTAACTTGGGACTTTTAACTGCATGGACATGACACAAGGGATAATACTATTAATGTTCGTTTGCTGGCAAATACTCTTAATATTTCCAAGGAATGCTTGGAGATATTTACAAACATCATTTTATTATATTATTTACTTTTTCAGCACTCTACCATTAGTAATCACGGTGTGTGTTGCTGTGGTGAATGGGTATTTATGTTCCGGACATCACGAAAGATGGCCCATTTTGAAGAACATGTAGCTGTTAGTTGTTTGTTTACTCTTCCCGTGGTTGCAAGACCTGATGATGGTAATATATTTTCCAAACCTTTGGCAAACAACCATGTAGGAATTTTTTTTCCTCCTACAGACCAAGCTCCGTAAACCTGACTTGTTTGCCAGCACTCTCAGAAACGTTTCTGGAATATGTAAAAGCGTTATGAGTTTCTAGATATTTGTTATTATAAATAACTTTAGTCTTTACTTTGTGGATATAATGATTGATTATTAAATGATTCAAATTTTATATTTCACTGGACAGAAGATCAGTAGATTTCACATACATTTTTTCTTCAAAGTATTCTTAATTTTTTGTCAGATATTACGGATATTTTCATTTGGACAGCCTAAAATCTGTCACGCCACTTCTTAATATGGACATTTCACTTGCCCTGAAAGAAAATCTGTTTATGAAGGTTACCATTATCTCAAGTTTCTTTCAAAGGTAATGTTCGTTATGAATATAATTATACCATGGAAATTTGTGATTTAACTGAATGCTTCCTTATTGGAATTCTTCCCCGTTCCCCTTTCCCCAATATACAATTATCTCTAACATGACAAACTTTCTTTTTCTCGAAACCAATATATAATAACGGCATATTCCATTTTATTTTCTGCTCTTTGCGTCTCTAGACCTGTGTTAGTTTGAACTTAAAAACTTTAAAATATGATTCGTTAATTTTTTATTGCAAAGTATTTTCATATTTGTCGGACATCACACAGTGGTTTGGCTTATTTCCGAATAAAATTGTATTGATGCTTTTTAAAATTAAGTTATATTAGGGGGAAACTTAATTTTACAAATGATAGGTCAAGACTTTTTGAAACTATAGTTTTAACTTGAGAACATTCGCCAAAAACGTCCGTTTAACTACAAATATTAGAAAATGATTTAACGGTTTTAAATCTAAATAAAAATAAGGGGAAAAAATAAAATGTATATATATTTGCAGCAAAAGTTAGAAACGCCGCTTCAAGGAAATATCGCACGCTATCTTCTAGAGGTGAGCGTGCATTTTTCCGGAAACTCGCTACACCCGGTTTGCGCAAGGGTCCCCGTTCGGTTCTCACTAGCATCCTTTTCTAACACTGTACTAGTCAAACTAGTTATGTAGGATAGAAATAAGCAAAAGTTTCACGTTTGATGAAAAGTTTTGTTATTACACTGGAAGTTGTACTTCTTCTGCTTCTTTCAAATAGAGGCCCCAGTAGCAAAGGATAGCAAGGGATTTAGTCGTGTACTCGCAATATTTTTTTATGAAAATGGGAAAAATGAACTTGCTTTGTAATGAAACACGTATAAAACTCCTAGTTCTTCGTCCAATTTAAACGGACATTATGTGATTTTTTGCTTCAAAATATTTTTTTAAATACGACAGTGTACTGCAGACATACAACACTGTATTTTGAAGTAAAGTTGATATCACCGAAAAAACATGAAATTCAGAAGTAAAAATGTGCTTTTGCAAATTTTGAGGTATCAGATGTTCGCAGTTTAGAGGTGTATTGAAAATCACATTGGCATATTATTTAGCGAACTGAACAAAATATTTAAGGAAACGTTTGATGCAGTTTTTGAGAAAATCTTGTTAACATATTTTTTTAAATTTGGCACATTTTTGTTCAAACTATTCGTATTTTGAAAAAAAATTAAGCAATTATATTGTATTATATCATTATTATCATTGTTATTATCATTATTATCATCATTATTATTATCATTATTATTATTATTATTATTATTATTATTATTATTATTATTAAAGATATTTTTAAAATAGTTTTGACATATATTTTTATTAAGAAATCTCTGTCTTTCGAAATAGAGTTGTAGAGAGGGCCAACATTTTAAACTTTTACAGTTTCCGAAATTTTATACGTTTTACTGAAAAACCAGCACAATTTTTATTTCGTTTAGTAGTTGTTTTCGAGCAAGTAATTCAAAGAAAATATACGCGCCATTTTTGAAAAAAATCTGAAACGTTCTTTGGGCCAATGTGAATAACTGGTCCCAAAATTAAATGATCCGTTTCAAAAATCGAGAGTCTGGCATCAGTCTGGCTGATCGCAGATTATCGCTTTTAGTAAAAATTCTGCGTACGGCATAAGACGCTAGTGTTGGTCTCAGACGGATGGTTTGGCAGATGATTTGAAGGATGTTTTGACCGACCATATGATTGATGGTCTGACGGACAGACGTTTCGAGAAAACATCGGCATAAGGGATGTACAAAATGAGTTGTTTTTTGTAAAAAGGTAGCCACTTTTTCTGCAACTTTACATAATCATCTTGATATGGAGCATTCGAGAAAGTTAAATTCTTGACTCGTTTTTCATTTTTTAATATTAATTAGATTGAGAGGAATTGCTTTTGACTCCTAATGATGACGCACTTCCGATAATTTGTATTCTTTTGATTTCTTCCTAAATGATTTTTTATTACATCTAAATGCCTATAATTTATTCGTTTATTATTGAAATCAACATTTTAATCCATAGTTAAATAATAAAAATAATTGACTTCTTAAAATACAATTTCACAGGTAATTGAACTTACGGATATTGTAATGGATCAATATATTTTAATCGTTTACAAATATCTCATTAAACTAATTGAAATCGTGCCCCGTTCTAGCATAAATGAAATATTTAAATATTTAATTTCTTCTTACTGGAATTTATTTACGTAGAGCGAATATATAATGTAATATATGGCAGTCGAGAGTAAAATGATTTCATTCAGTCGTAAATGACTTAACTTTCTGACTCGTGACGCATTCGTAGTACTTTGGGGCTTCTATCTGGCTATTTGTAAAGTTTTCAGGAGGCAAAATTAGAAGAACTTTTACAACTATTTTTGTTTTATAATGACACGATTACTAACGTTTACAACTGAACCTACGTAAGCTCAACGTGAAACCCACTCAAGGAATCGTGCAGAACAGCTCCGACGTCTATTCTTGAACTACTGCATTCCTTCCGTAACGGTCCGCGGCAATGACGCACGTGTAGCCGTCGTTGCGGCAGCGAGCGCTCAGTCCGTAGTTCGATGCCCGGCGTCGGTTGCCGCGTGGAGACGCGGGTTTATTCAACGGCGCGTCAGAAAAATCGGCGACCGGTTCGTGAAAGGTGTTGACACCCTTCCCGCTTCCCGGCCGGGCAGCGCGGCCGCGCGGCGTGCGCCGAGCAGGAAGGGAGAACCTACCCGGCCACCTCGTGAAAGGAAGAACCGACGCGCGGGCTCCTGGGCTGCAGGCCGGCCAGCAAGTTGCCCTTGCACCATCTCGGCTTTCCGGTCTGCACAGCGGCGAAAATTCGCAGTAGTATATCAGGAGAGAGATTAAACGCGGAAGTCTGTGATAACAGTGCCGACTTTTTATGTTTTGTGTTTCCCTCTGATACGAAACTCAAAGAGAATCTCGTAAAATAAAAAAAATGGAATTGTAAAAACTTTGAATTATCAGACTGTATTTGCAGAAAATAGATACATAATAACAAAATTTTACATCTATCAGCACTTCATAGTAACTTGCAAAACTGTCATTGCTGAATCCCTATGAAAACTAACTATTCTATGACAGAATATTCTGTGTTCTTCAAAAATTGTGTGTCTTTAGGTATGAATAATCCAACTACCCATATTTTGCCGCTTTTTTAATATACGCCAATAATACGTACAGGGGTAATTCATATGCATTGATATACCTTTCTTGGCCTTTGCATTTTCTCTTCATTGTTTTTTCTTTTACTTTTCATCAACTTGATCTCAAAACTATTAAGTGTTCTGACATCTCTGGTTACCACAATAATGTGGATTTATTGTGTTTTATAGAATCATTTCTTTCCTCCAGGAAACGCGTCTTCTCTGCTGCGTCTTTACGTTCAGTAACAGTTTGGCATGTTTTAGTAGTAAGAAAGTGTCACAGTTTTGGTCATATAAAACTGTTATTCATTTATAGTGTTCATTAATTAGAATTATTCATTTGTAATGTTCGAAAATTCAAAGTAAACAGCATCATTTTAACGTTGTGTAAAACGAGAGTTTCCAGTAAGGTAAGCGTATCGTTTAATTACTCCATTACTTGAATGATAATATAGAATGGACCACAGTGTACGGTAGACTAAATTGAGATTATAAATTCAGAAATTGTAATTCTGGAGCTGGGCAACCTGATGTATGCAGAGAGATGTTGTAAGTCTTACATTCTACTGATCACCGTTTATCAACTGCATTTTGGAGAAAGTTTCGGTCGCAAACAGTGTACAGGAGTTAAGAAGAGTACATTTGTATCTCAGTACATCATTTGTACAGCGAAATTTGTTATTTATGCATAATGTACTATATAGTTTTTTTTCAGATTATAAATGTTACAAAATCAGCTTCATTGTTATTTGCAAAAAACAAACAAAAATGAACATCAGTAAACTTCATTAATGCTTTGTAATTGAGTTCTAATATGAAGAAATACATATAATCTGTACGAATATTTTCTGTAAAGCTGGACTGAAGACTGTTTGAGACATAAAGACATCGTAACAACAGAACTATATAGGAACTTGCTAAAAACCTAGAATGCTAAAATACCATGAACATTTATATCAATTTCATTGCATGTGCTTCAAAATACTGTTTTGCAAGTGATTTTAGACAGAAGAACTTCATCTATATTTGTTAGAAAAGCACTTTTTAAAAATTGAAGATAGAATAGAATGAGGTCATCAACTTACGACACTTAACCATCACACAGCTCTGGAGACACACGCATCACAGTTCATCATGCAACCAGTTGTTTTGTTGCTTCGCTAAACAGGATCATGTAGAAGCATTTGAGTGGAAAGTTTGCCTTCCACTTTCATAACCTGATATCATTGTTATGATTTGGGAAGCTGTTGACGGAGTCGTGCCTATCTGCATCATTGACAAATTATTATGTAAACAAATACTCAAATGCTTCTTCAGACGAGAGAGAATTTAATTACATTGCGTAAGGATTTCCGCTACTAAAACTGTCTGAAAAGCGTGATCACATAAAGAATTATCACTTTACATGGAAAGAAAAACCGCGTGATGAAGTTACACTGTTTGATTTGATTTCATTTACTTTCGTCAAAAAGCATTAAACGAACTGTATGTGACGTATGGGGAAGAAGTATAATCTGCGCACGTATTCTTGAGCTCCAGAATGTTTGAAATAACACACGATGTTACCTTCTTACAATATGCAAGGTCGAAGACCTATTCATCTTCTTGCGGTTTGTCTTCGCTCATAATTATTTTTTATGTGAGGTTATTAACAATCTTTTAGCTTTTTATGTACTAATTATTTCCTGTATTATTGAACTTTTAACTAAAAAATGTATCAAACCCTATATATTCTAAGAATTGTAGTATCCGGCTATAAATCTTGTGAAAAGTAACTTTGTCGAGAGCAACTGCGCTCCGCGTAACACAATAAGTACAGTATCATTTTCCGCAATTGCGTTGAAAGCTCTCTGGCGAGACTGAACTTATTACTTTACTAGGCCCTATATAGATTTCGATTATAAAATTGCTTATTTATTTTTATATCTCCATTACTAGAATTGGAACCTCAAAAACACTTATTTACTAAATGAAAACGCTGAAGTTGATACCTCCGTTTAAGTGTACAAATCACGCTCCTAGATAAGTTTATTTATGCTGCGAATTCGTGCCAAAAGGGAGGAAAAATAAGAATAACGTTTCGGTGGCGATGTGATTCAATTACGGAAGATATTCCTTCTTCACGGTTGGCAAGATGTCAGGAACCGCCTTTCAAAACAATCGGTAATTAAAAAGTATGGTTCTTGAACTCAAAACATATGAAGGTATTGTATTAAATTAAATTTTATATAAAAAAGTATTAAGCAAAACAAATTATGTTCATGAATTAAAACTCACCATGAATCTATACAGATCAAAATCAAAATCTGACTATCAATGCTCCCAATAGAGTATCTATGACACGCAAATATCCAAAAATTATGACAAAGTAGAAATGATAATAACGTGGACTGGTATTTGAAGTTGCAGAACAGAAGTTGCAGAACAGAAGTTGCAACCGAAGACAGAAACCATTCGAAAAGAGCTAGTCAACAGCCCAGATTCTGGACTTGGCACATTAAGAAGAAGCGCGCGTGGGACAAGCCGTGATGACTGGTGCTTTTATGTTTGAGCTGCAGTAACCGACAGAAATTCTGGTAACCAATAAATTTGTAATTACATTAATAAAACATTTTACGGATAATGCTCGTTTATAACTCAGTTGTCTGCGCAACATTTTTTCAAAATAATTAGGCATATATCATATATTATGCAGACGCAGTATGAGAGTATCACGGAGAATACGGACGGTACAATGAAAATGGTTTATCACGCCCAACTTCTCATTTCATATTCTAGGCGAGTACTGGAAAGACGAGAAAGGTGTAAGATAATTGCTGGTAAAAATATTAACGAAATGATGGGCTTAGTGAAAATCAAAAGAGATCTCCAAGAGAAAATCCCCAAGAGCCCGTTTTCGAAAGAACGCAACCTTCTCCTAAACCCACAAGAAGGTTGTCTGTTCCTGTTTTTAGCAACGAGGAATATCTGGCCGCGAAATCCCGGGTGCGATGAGCGCGTGGCGGGAGGTGAGAGCACGTTTCCGCCCACGTGGTGGCCTCCGAGAGAACCACGTTGCCAGCCGCATCTCAATGGCCGGAGGTCCATAACGCGTTCGATCGCTCAGCGCAGCGGCGAGCGCCGGCGACCTAGGCACCTTGCGAGACAGACACATTGGCGGAGACAGCACCCCCACCTCAGACGCGGACAGCGGACGGCGGCGCGGGGGGCGGGGGCGGCGGCGCGGCGCCAGTGAGGTCCGGCGCCTGCACCTCCAACCGCAACGCCGTCCTCCACCTCCTCATCATCGTCCTCATCCTCGTCCTCGTCCTCCGCCCACCTCGCTCGGCACTCTCGCTCTCGCTCCTCCGTGACGGGCGGGAGAGGCTGCGGCCAAGTCAAGACGAGCTGCTGTGCGCAGTCGGGGCTCTCGGGTCGAGCCGTCGCCGTGCTAGAGTCGCACGCGGAGCGCGTGCCACGGTCTAAGTCTGTGACTCAGGGCCACCCACGGGCCTTTTTCGCCACATCCGGTCTTTTCGTGGTGCTCCACATCTTTCAGGTAAAGTGCTCGATCCGATCACACCCACGAGATTTTACGATCTTGCTTTTCCACGCTTGTGGAATTCTCCTCGAAAATTCATACTAACATGAATAATTTCAATAGTCATAGGCCGCATTTATTAATATATAAATTATTATATGAATAAGGGTTTAATGAAAAATAATTACTCATCAATGTTGCTGAACATCTAAAAGGCGCCTCGTGTACGAATTTAAACAACTTTCATCTAGTGCATGGGCCTGACGTTTTCACTTCTCCAGTAAAAACGCTTCGCGAGTGACATTTCAGATCGATAAAAAGTCATGATTTACTGCCTTATATCTTGATTTCTTTAAGTCTTACGTCAATGAATACATATTCTCTTGAGTAATACACACACACAAATATATATATATATATATATATATATATATATATATATTATATATATATATATATATATATATATATATAGGGTACGTTTCCTCTTAAAATTGAAAAATATCACAAGAAACTTGGTTTTTGATCTCTCAGAAAGAAACCTAAGGGATTTACGGAAGAACTTTTTGCACGTCTTATTGAGACGGTCATACAAAAACGACAGCTTGGAATTCGCGTACGAATCAATCTATAAGATTTAGGTTTTCAAAAGATGCTAGTAAGAGCAGCATGGCATTGTTTGAATGTACTTTTTCAGGAATCGAACATTTCTAATTGCAACTTCGGAATAGTTTGGGCATATAAACTTTCCTTGGACTGAATCGCCATTTTGTTTTTGGATAAGATTTTCAGAGCACGAGCTATAGAAGTTTCAATAGCCTGACGAACGTGGCCATGTTCTAGAGACTACGGATGGAAAGATTAGCGTGCAAAAAGTGCGTAAAGTCATGGTAACCAAAAGTTCTTACTTACTTTCGCCATCAAATCGATTTGAATTGACTAATTTTCTCAAATTTAGTCACACATCCATATCTGTGATATGTTATTTTTGAAGGAACAGAACCCAAGTTAGGAAATTCGTTATTATTATAAACAGTCCATGAAATATTGGAATTATTGTAATTTGCGAAAGACAGAAATATTGGCTTTTTAACTGAAAGCAGAAGGATTGTAATTTATTTTGTAAATCCAGACGTTCCATGACGATATTGTAACTTTTGAGGATAGGTGTGCTCGTCGTTTACAATCGCTGGGCCAGCAAGATGTTTGGTTGTCCGGAGTTATGATATAAGGTTAAATACAGAACTTACGATGTACATTTTTGGGGATGTACATTTTTGGGCGTGTGATTTGAACTCTTATACGAATTTGGTTGATTGATTTATAAGTGATTTATGGTGCGTGAACGTTTAAGTTCATTAGACCCGTAAGCGTAGTGCATGATTCTTCCTCGAAATATAGCGGTGATCTTCCCCCTTTGGATGGTGAGATCTGGCGCCGACCTTCCCGTCGGCTAGTGGGGTTTTCCCCAACCAGGTGTCTCCGGCCGACGGAACATCGTCCCAGCTGGGGCAAGCTCTGAACTCCGGACTGGTCTCCTGGCAGGTGTGGTAGTGCAATGCAATAAGTGTTTGTGTAAGTAAGGGGTGATGGTAGAACAAGGAATAAGAAGGAATGATCGCGCGCGGTACGTGGTATGTTTTTCTAGCTCCGGCACTCGCCTGATTGGAGATATTGATCGGAGGAAATTATCGGGAAATCTACCGATCAGAGCAGCCGGCTGCTAGAATTGTTCTCCAGAGAGTAACTAGATTCGACCTAGCTACCTACCGACGTGACGCGAACCCTAGGACCACCCGCGCGGGGGGCTCAGCCCTGACGTCAGTTGATGCCCTGGGCCACTTCTCACAGTTTTTACGCGTACGGGCTGATATAGTATTTCCTAAATAGGAGGATTAAGCCCAAACATTTTGTGAAGAGCGAATCCATTACTCCAACGTAAATCTGGGAAAGAGACTAAACATCTACATCGACACTTGCGTTCCTTATGTTCTCTATAGCTTTCGTTTATGTATGTTGAATTTGTGCGAAATATTTTGAAATTAATTTCGGTTTAGACCACTAATATCTTACTCAAGAAATTATTATTAAAGTTGTATTTACTTACTGAAATATCTCTGATCTTCTTTGTGGTTTGAAAAGCAGATACGACTAAACACGTACCATTAAGCCTAAATGTTTAAATTCAGAACTCAAATACATCTATTGGTAATTTTCTTCTACACTTTGTATTGTTTAAATTAAATTATGTAAATGCCTATCCTAAAAGCTCGAACATTTATGCGAGTGTGTTTACATAAGAGAGATCAGTAGTACCAAAAACGTTTTTGAGCATGAAACCTCCAAAAATACTTTTTTCAGGAGAACTGATCTAATTGAATCGATCGGGTTCGGGAGATCCACCGTGCACGATACAACCCTCTCATACTGGTTGCAAGAAATAAATTGCATGAAATGAAAGGAGAATTAATTCAGATAGCTGCCGTCTCGATTCTCTTTGCTTTATATGTACACGATATGGCTTTGAGCATTAAAAACAGCAGAAGAACAGTTCCCTTTGCTAATGACACAAACGGTCTTTGCGAATAAGAAACAATAAGAAATAAATTTCAGTTTATTGAAATTGGTTCCTCAATAACAAATTAATAGTAAACGCAGGAAGAACAATTTCAATTAAGTTTTACATTTTAAATAGGCAATCAATGCGCAATTGAAAATTAAAAGTACTGAATTTTCAGATGTTAAGCTAACCAAATTTCTGTGTGTCTCAATTCAGTCAAACCTCAAATGGAATATCCATATAAATGAATTGAACACTAAATTAAGGTCATTATGTTACGTATTCAGAATTCATTTAAATTCAGTATGCAAGTATCTCGCGAATATACATTCCCCCTCTCCCCCGAGATACGGCATAATACACTACGGGAGCACATTTCATAGTACCCAGGCTTTAAGATTGTTGAAAAATCGTAAGAATTGTAAGTATATGCCATTCGCGTGATTTTTTGCAAGCCTCTTTTCATTGAGCTTCGAATACTACAATTTTATTGCCTATTTGTTAACACAATGAAATATTAACATTATTGGAAATGTTAAAAGAAACCATGGTACGATTTTTTTTCAACACACTGGAAAATATATGTTCATTTAATAGTTAATCTGTAAGAAAATGGGTTCGTCACTGCTTTCGGGTTTAGAACTTCACAATTATACAATTTACAGTCAATGGAATCTTCTAAGTTTACAAATGAAAATGCCACATGTATGACATCATTAATGCATCACAGGAGTTTTAAGAATTTTATCCAAACCGCATGTATGTTAATTACAGCTCATTGCGTTTATTTCCAAATTTCTATAACGGTATCGTATATATACACTCTATTAGGTCTTCCTCAGCGTTTAAGTCGTGTTGAAACATTAGAAAGGTTTTTTACAAGTCAGAAAAACGTAGAGTCGTAGACTGAATAAAAGATTCACAGAAAACGTAGCAAAAATAAATATTTAGTTCGTTAATAAGCGCTAAAATGTAGTAGAATCTATATCGAAAATACATTAAAAATTCAAAAAATGTCACAAATTATAAATGCTATTTGGATTGGAGCGTTGTATGTGGAATTAAGTCGTATTAGTGCACTCTTACATAGTTACATTAGTCGTAAATGTGCACTCTTACATAGTATTTAGACAAGTAAAATGATATGTTTTTTGGATACACAAAAACTGAACTCAATATCTACGAGACTTGAAAAAACGAAATGGTGAACATAAATGTAACAATATTAAGCACTTTATTTAGGAATTATCGCACTGAACTCAACTTTATTTCAAATCATATTTGTATGAATAAGGAGGAAAACTCTCCATCAGCAATAGTGCCTCGAAGAAAATACGAGTTTAATACACTCACTGAAAAATGGCTTTCATTGAAATCTACAACTGGAGTTGTACATAAACGCAATTTTGTCCATGTACATTTATATGCTCCGTAATCCAGGAATCCGCGATATCTTGAATTCGTTTAACCTTTGTGACTTCAGGTATCAACGAATTCGGCTAGCGACGCCAGTTTCGCGGTCGTAGCCATTCAGTAGAACCGTCCCAGCATTTGCCTGGAAGACCGAGAGAAATACGGAAATCGCCGGTCAGGATGGCGGGCACGGGAATTGAACCTCAAACTCACAAATTCTAATTCAGGGCGCTACGCCCCCAACCACTTCGCTCGGTTACACTTGTTCTACGGTTATACAAATCGTACTTGTAACACTAATGCCCCTATATTTTTTACATACAGCCTTTTTGATATTATTAAAAATAAATGAAATATATGCCATTTTTCATTCTTCAGGAGGTAAATCTCCCGCTATATTTATTGCACATTTCAGTTTTGACATCTAAGGCACTTGACGGGGCTGATTTAATTAATTCTATTTGGATACTTCCAGATACCAAAGCTCTGCCATTTTAATTCTCAATAGAGGTTTATTGACTACTTCTGATTCAATTTGAGAACAATTTTCCTCGGTGTACGGAGTTTTATATGCAATTCCTGTGTATTCTGGTCCATTCTCAGTATTTCTTCACACTAGCTTACTAATTTCTTCAAGCCCATTTGGCCCTTCTTTCCCAGTGATTTTTACATTCATCCTGGTGGAAGTGCCAAATGTCCATGCTTCTCTGGATATCGTACTTTCTATCACTTTACTATCTTATTTACACCCCTTCCTCCCACGTTCATTTTTTATTCTCGTCACATTTTTGACATCTCTACCCATCTTCAATGTTGCAGTTGTAGGAGACACTCAAAACATTTCCATCTTTTGTAAATTCCGAAACTTCGAAGAGTTCAAAAAAAAAATTAGGCCCGATTTTTAAGCGTCCTGTACACTATTCAAGGAGAAAGATAAATACAAAATTTGAAGACATTTGCGAGAAAATTTTGAAAATCGATTCATGTAAATCACCAAAATTAAAATCACCATTTCAAACCACCTAGGATCTTGAGTTCTGATCGATGAGTGAACATTAATTTTGGAGAAAATCATCTGAACGGTTCAGGCGCTAGCGTTGACCACAGAGAGACTGACGGACTTCTTTTGCCGTCAACCAATTGTTTGGAATCAAGGACCCACAAAACGTGAATTTTAACAACACAATGTTTAAAAAAAGAATTTACCTGATATTGAAACAAAACTTATTAACTTCTTAATGCTTACTTCTTACTATACGAGTTTTTGTGAAGAGAAATGGTCAATATTTCCGCAGCACTACAATACTTTCCTTTTATTGGGCCTACGTAAGGACGTAGTATTGTGAGAATGTTAATGTAGGGTTTTATGAGTGTTTCGATCACAAAAGTCGTTTATAAAAGAAGACAGTAATATGTTCAGAGTCCTGATTTTCGTCGAGCATTGTAATTCTTATTTCACTACTTGTTAATATTTAAAATTTTTACACCCAGATTTGAATTTATTTTTTTTCTTTTCTCTACCTGCAACCCGTACTTATAAAATTTGCAGTCGTATATACCGTTAAATAAAACAATATAAAGTAATAAGAAAACAGTATGACAATTATGTAGCAAGTACATAGAAAGTAATATCATTGGGCTTAAAAATTCTAAAATAAAGAAATTATGATAAATATTTGTCAGAAATTGAAGTACGTTGAGCGCCGCACTTAGGCTCGTCCACCGGTGTGGCGCGAAAAGCCTGAGATTATGAAGGTTAAAAATGTTTAATTTTTACTATAAAGAGTGCACAGCTTTTAATAAGGGAAGGTTCATAGTTGATGTTCTCTTACATAAAATCAATTATCAAGTCAATTTCAATTTGATACCAAAGAAGTAGTTAGGAAATTTGAATTTAGAATTTTGGTAGAGAATGCTAACAAGGAAAGCTCACGGTTTGTTGACTTCTGAATCAGAAAGAAACATGTTCCACCAAAAGAACATATTAGACTATGAATTTTAAAATAATACACTTTTAAGTTACATCGATAAATTCCCAATTATCGTTAAAAAGAAGTTACGCTATTTACACGTTGAAAGAGGAAGAATCGTGAAAATTTCCATGGAGGTCAATTTTATTCAATCCAAAATTATTCTATGTTTACCAAAATTTATGTCATGATAGTCCCACCTGGATTCAGCAAAAGTTTAGCTCTTCAACCAAAATGTATTGAAGACAAGCGCTTTTCATTGACACTTTATTTTATGAGCTACAGAATAGAGCACTCCTCGTGATCTATTTCATAAAGCTCGTGCACGAAATAATAGTGTGTAAGTCGTTGAAACTTAGATATTTTCGACAGAGATTTCAACATTTTTGACATGAAGTAAAATAATAATAATAATAATAATAATAATAATAATAATAATAATAATAATAATAATAATAACGCTATATGACGTCACAGAGCATTCATGTTGATATGCACATCGTGATTTCAGATCCTGAGGCATGTAAATTTTACAAATATCTGGGAAGTGAAGAATGTGAACATTTCAAACGACACAATGAAAGAGAGATTTCGCAATTTAAAGAAGAATGAGACTTCTCCTACAGTCAGTGCTGACTCCAGGAATAAAATATCTGCAATTGGTAATTGGTAAATTACAGGCAATTGGTGCCTGTTGCGAGTACAATTTCGGAATAGTGGACTGTATGAAGTAAGAAATTCATGGATCTAAAAAAAACAGAAAACTGCTTACAATTCATCATGTCGCCCGCCCTCAAGCTAATGTACATAGACTTTATGTGTCACGTAAGGAAGGAGGAAGAGGCCTCAGACAAATTGAAGTATCCTGGCAACATAATGTAGTCGGGATTGGGAAGTATGTAGTTAGTCATAAAGATGATTCTCTAATGGGGATGGTCCTTAGATTTGACCGAAGAATGGGAAACAGAGGCATTGCAAGTATAGTAAGAAACATTGCGAAGAAAACTATGCAAGACAGCCAGAATAACACAGACACGGAATGTCTAATGCTACTTAACATGAAATATGAGACAAAAATGTTAAAGAAATCGTGGATAGACCAACCAATTCATGGAAAATATTTAAATAGAATGGACATGGTGCAGATCAATAAATATCAATTATCTTTGGGCTTAAAAGTGGAAGAATGGTGCCAGGATCGGAAGTAGTTGTAATAGTTGCACAAGATCCAGCGTTGAGAACACGACATTATGATAAAGCGGTTCTCAAAATTTCACAAGATGATAAATGCCGCATTTACCAGGAATAGGTAAAAACCATATATCATATCGTCTCAGCTTGTACAATTCTAGCAAAGACCGAAAACATGAAAAGACACGATAGGGCATGTGCCTCCACTGGCAAATCTATTCTGCCCGCGAAGTTCCAAACACATGCTCCAAGTAGTACGAACACTCACCAAAGCCTGTGACGTCTGTTGGACTGTGTACAATATTAGACTAACAAATTCAAGCTGATTACACGATAGCGACAAACCTGATATAGTTGTGGAGGTTTTGGAAAAAAAATCGTTTCTAGTTGTAGATGCGGCTGAACCATGCAATCAAAACGTCGTAACTAAGGAGGCAAAGAAACGTCTTAAATACAAGAGTTTCGAAATCAAGACCAGCCGAATGTAGGGCGTAAAAGCACAGGTCGTCCCGATAGTTATCGGAGTTCTGAGATTTGTTCCGCAAACTTTGTGTAAGAACTTGGCTAAACTCCCACGTTATTCAAAAGTCGACAGTCCCTAGATCTGCTCCTTAGGAAGTTAATTACAACTTGAAGACGACTTTGTAAGAATGCCAGTGACATTCTTGCTATCATTTGGATTCCACTCACATTACAATTTCGAATATGAAGTTTTTGAAATGGTATGTGAACAAGAGAAATGTTCTATATGCTATTTATACTGTAGGGTACAGAATGTGAGAATTGTTTCTGCCTTAATAACTGAGGAAATACATATACATTATATTTCAGGTTAGAATTAATTTTTGCACAAAATAATCTGCATAGCGCTATCAGTGATTTCATTATGTATTAATAGAATAATAATACAGTAAACCCTCGTTAATATGAATACAAAGGGACTAAAACACCAAGAGTTCGTGATAACAGGGAGTCAAATTTCATTTCTGGGAAACTGCTTTTCGTACATATTAAGAATTTACAGTATATAAAGACATACGTACTACTGTATAATATTTTGTATATCGTCACAGAAACACTATAAGATATGACATTCTCCTAAATCGGCAGTGTTACCAGGTACAATACATCAATTCTTTATGAGTTTGTGACAATAGCACAGAAAATGCCCTCGAGAAGGAAATTACTGTACTATAACGAGAAAGAAATGTACTCGCAGATCATTTGCTGTTGAAAAGTTTCTGATATTATAGAACAGGATTCCTTGATAGTATATTCATTACTGACGCGTAGGTTGGTGCGAGGCGTCTTTTAGGCGGCGGGTTGTTATTGCCCTACAAGTAGACTTCGAGTTGTGACTCGGACTGATATCACGAGACGAACCTCCTCCAATACGAAGCGCATACGCGTTTCAAACAGTGCACTTCTAGGTTGAAACAAGCGTGTAGCGGCCTAGTGGACAAAGAATTCCTATGGGTGGTATACATCGATGTTTCTGAATAGTTTGTGAATAAACTTTGTATCTTCTCGTCTCTTTGTTGTCGAAAACTTACGACGCTCCTAGAGAAACCTAATAAAAAATGATGGGAGCAATTTTAAAAGTTTATGTTAATTGAAAAATGTAAAGACGCAACGGATTAAGAAGTAGTTCGTAATTCGTGCTAAACAAAACTCACGTAGACCGATAAAACTTCCTGTTCGATCTTGTACGTCGCTGCCAGGACCGAAATTTTGTTCATGTTAACCGAATGATCATCTTAAGAGAGTTTGTGTTAACAAGGGTTTATTATACAATATTTTAAAGGTAATTCTAAGCGGATAACGCCTCAACAAACTGCGGAATGTTCCTTCCTAAGTCTGTTCACACTCCCATTCTAGGACTCTGGTGTTAGACTGATTCCCCGCTGCTATACGTGTTCCTCATGAAAAGGCGACGCCAGTACTCTGTGTGTACGGATGTTGGCTAAGGTCCAAACTGAGATGTAGCGCAATCGGAAAGGACGAACAATTGTTTCAATATTTTTTTAAATGCCGCTTCCGAGATGACTAGCTGATACTGGCATAAGATCACTATTTAGGCAACAATAGGGAAAACCATTGTAGGCGCGTTGCCAAGCAACAAAAGAAAAATACTTAAAGATTAATTTTGTTATCGATGTAAAAAGACAAAGACGTTTAATTAATTTTCCTTCTCAGCTTCTAAATGTGTTCAATGGCTTTTTTTAAATAAATAAAGGAATCACAATATTTCCATTTTAGAAAACTGTGATTATTTGTATTACTTACCAATAGGGACTTCAAGAGAAAAATATCCAATTGGTGCCTATTCTCTTGTTACAAACCTAGGAATAAAAATACAAATTTTAGTAAATCATAATTTTAGAATAATAACAATTTAAAGTTTAATTTCCGGTATACAGATAAGGCGAAAACAACTATTATTAATGTACAGCAGTTCATATTTCGGATTTGTTGATATTTTAAACATTCTCTCTATGTTATCACCATTTTCAATAATAGCACAATCTTAAATTCAGTACAATTACATTAGCTGTGAAGCTGCGACTCAATTCTCAGTCGGTGGTGGATGAAAATTGTAAATGAAGGCTTCCTCATGCACTACATGCAAAAACTGGTCCAGTTCCGCCAGGCGCCCCTCTGGACGTCTTTCCGCTCTCCTCCAATCCCCGTGCACGCGCCACCCTTCCCTGTTTCTTCCCTCTCCGAGCAGAGGGCCGATTTCAGGTAGAGCGTTTCCTTCCTCTTTTGCTGAATATTGTACCGCCACTGCCTACAATAATGTCCGTTTGAGAGCGCTTGAAGGATATTTAACGAATTAATAAAGTATTTGAAGATGTATATACGAATATCAATTATTTCAAATATTTTTCAACAGTGTCCAACTTTTTTTTCATTAATTTGAAATGAACCATCCACATACAATTTACTACATATTTTTGTGACTGTCGAACACTAAATGTGCTTCTTGATTATAATTAAATATTTAGGATTCTGTTGCCTTGATGATAAAGTGTTAGTATGCCTATAGTAAGAAACCAAGCATGCCCAAGAATTCGAATGTTCATTCTATTTATCTCCATAATATCATGTATTATAAATTATATATCGTCTCGGTCAGTAACGGTCTTATACTTCGCGAAACAAAATAATATTTCAATGAAATCTTAGAGTTCAACTTAAATGAAGTATTCAAATAAATATACTTATTAACATGAAAAGTTAATTGACTAAAGTGTGCAAAGTTAACGCTACAAGTTACTACAATTTACGAATTATAATATAGCAAGAAAGATATATACTTATTGCAGAACGTTTGATTATTTAATAGCCTTTCGAACATTGTTATAGAGCTAAATACGCCTTTTTGCTAAAAGTTGGGCTTTAGCGCTATCATTCTAAAAGTAGGTGCAGTGAATGACTAAAGTGTTAAGAATAACCCAATCTGAATTGCACCTTCTTAAAGTATTGTTTACCTTCAGAAAGATGCGCTCTCTTAGCCAGTGATCAGAAAACGCAAACGTGAGATACGAATTACCAATTTCTAACTGCCGCACGTAATGGATGTGTCACGTTCGTACATCGTACTAGTGCATCCAACACTGACAAGCAACTTCTGATATACCTAACGCGATGTATTTCCCAAAGGTGGGAAAAACTGGTACCCTGCAACTTATCCTTTTCTACGGAATCACACATGTGTTACCATATACTTGTACAACGCATTGCACCAAGAGCAATAGCCGACTTCACTTGTTACAATGGGCCGCAATGGAAACTGAGACAGACATAAACAGGTTTGAGACTGCTGGCCTTTTCCCTTCCCGGTACTTCAAAAAGATGTACTCCTTTATCCTGTTTACTAAAAATGTCTAGAAAGAATATGTTAGCACTAGAGCCGGTTTCATTATATATGACACGGGAGAGAAGCAGTATTTATTAAAAAGACGATGAATTTTACATCTGATTAGATTCTGGACGCCAATATATGTCAATCGCATCAAAATATTACCTATCATTGGAACAAAATACCACCATTCATCAAAAATCACCATAAAATATCTACCATTTTATATCTAGAAGTATATTGTACTATTCGCAAAGATTTCTGAAGTTATGAGCAGAATTAATACTTTTTTCGACACATTGTTTGTCTTTATGTATATTAATTCATGTTACTAATTTTAATACCCATTCTTAAATAGTGATTGTTCTCTTTAGCCTGATACAGTGTTAATATATATAGTGCTTTTGTTATTTTTTTGGTTTGTAAATAATTGGTAATAATGTTCTTTCTAATACGAATTCTAATTTGTGATCTGAGAACCGTACCGTACTTTTTAATCTGTTTTTGCAGTAAGAAATAAAAATGTTCACTAATATTCTGAATACTGTTAATTGTCAATAGGACATTTAAGGAAACGAGTTATCTCGATATGTGTGAAGATATTCCCTTATGAAAACAGAAACAAAAATTATTTGCATGCTCTATTAGCAATGCGATAATAACGAAATAGAAGCATATACGCAATGTTTTATGTAACACAAAATTGCAGCTTAAGTTTATTTCCTGAAATGCAATCTTTATTTTCCGATATGAGCAGGTGGCACAAAATACTTCCATTCTTTTCTGGAATATTATTCCGCAGTCGTCTGAAAAAATATACTAAATATTTGATGCAAACGATAGTTCAGACAGCGAAACGAATATTTTCTTTAAAAATTCTTGGTTAAATTTAATTATGCCGAATGCCATACTTTGTACTAAAAAATATGCATTTATGCTCACAGAAATTTTTTCGAGATTTGCTACGAGAATTCTCAAATACAACTGTAGTTTCAAAAATTAAATTAATTTATTATCATGTTTATTTTCGATTAATTTCACATTGCCTTCGACTTTCGTTATAGAAAATTTCCCAATAAAATATAAAATAAGTACATCAACTATTTAGTATTGGTAATGGTGGATTTTAATTTTTATCTAAGAAATCAATGTAAGAATAATGGTCATATTACTGCATTAATTTACTATTCATTATATTCTTATTAAAATATATCAAATATAAATCAAATGGGTCATAATATTTATTACTTTCCGTATTATGAAAGACACAGAGATGACATTTCAACAATCGATGGTGTATACAGGGATTACTTTGGTACAAAGTATTTGTACTTTTAATTACGAATATTTTGGGTAGACTTTGATTTTTGAAATGTAAAGTATAGTAAATTATGGCGTTGCAAGTCACAGAATATATTTTTATGAGTAGAAAAAATTGGATATGATTCGTAAATATATGCAAATTATATTATTTCATTCCAGTAGGATACTTCTGCTCTTTACGGTCGATGTGAAAGATACACTTATGTACTTCAATAGGAAATGGGGAGAAATAAAGAGACTTGACGATGTGGAAAACTTAGAGAGTACAAAATTTGCTACTTGTGTAAAACGTTTGTAATGCACGCATTTTACGCTTCATTATTTATTGGCCATTGGCATGTTCTCTGACGCCAAGGAGCTTAGCAACCAATTTCGCCGGTGTCGACCATGGGTTTGTGTTTTCTTTTCAAATGTATGGAGGAAGTGGCATGTGCATTAATTTGTTCGTAATATTTTGGTTCTATGTTAGTTTGCAGTCGGATCGTAGGAGTGTTTTCCATGTATCTCCACACTGTTACGGAAGACAATTTTGTCTCTGGTGCTCGACACGGTTGAAAGGAAGAAACCGAAGTATAAACAAGCATTGAACAGTTATATTAACATAAGAAAACGCATAAAGACATTAAATAATCGTTGTAACACATATACATGCGAAGTGAAATCGCATTGTGTAGGCTTCCGCGGTCCCAGTCCAGATCTTGGCAATCCGGGTGACACCGCTTCGAAGGCTGTTTATACCTATTGGCTACCTACCTATTGGAGGAAATAAGACTTGAAAAACAAAGAGTAAAATAAATATGTGAAAGAATTGAATTATGTGGGATTCCTATGAAGAATAATGGTCGTGACGACTAAGATATCCTAAACAAAATAATCAGACATGCAAGTTATTAGGACATTTCATAAAATGACATGGGATGTGGGGCATAAAAATAAAAACAAAAGTGTATGTTTAAGTGTTTGAAAGGTAAATGTTGAATTTCTTGGTACGACCTATAATCATCGTTAAAAAAACGCTAATTCACAAAGCTTTGTCTGATGTGCTGCAGAATATGTAGTTTTCATCGTCTTCCTCCCTGACGCATTCATCCAAGTTCACTATCAGTACATTAATCTAGGAGCTCCAACATCGTTTTGCACAATTGCTCCTCTTTATCGTTTGCATTTGTAAGACAAGTACAAGTGGGAACAACTAATATTTCTCATTCTCAGCATAAACGAGGTAAACGCTAGGTCAATGCAACCGCTTAAGAAATTCAAGTATGTCGTCACCGGTCGATTTTCAAATGACACAACAGTGTAGCATTCATTTCGAAATATATTGCCTGAAAAGGGTCAAGAATAGTAGATCCATTCTACTTTTAGCAACAAAACGGCAGGGAAACGATAAAGACCGGCAGGAAACCTCTGTGATGCGACTAAAGTTGGTTCAAGAAAAGTTTGCATTACGAAATGTACTCCTCAACTGCAATATTTGCGAGACCTCATTGGACACTACCTGTGAATCACTAAGTCATCCCTGAACCTAGTAAACCTGTTATAATTATGCATTTCCCTACCCATTCAGCTAAGAAGCGACTGACTCAGGCCGTGGGAGCCTACGTTCTAATTTACCAAACCTTATTTAAAGAGATGACTTTATCAAGTATGCAAGAACGCCGTTTATTGCGCCAGTACTCACATGTTGGATTCAGTCAAACAGGCACACCGTATTTACTACGGCGTATGGGAACACAGTGCATAACTGAGGAACAGTGATAGAAAATTTATCAACACCCTTATCAGATACCGTTAGAGGAATAGAAACATTGTTCTAATTCGTAGAAGGATACGATTCCTTTCTTAACTAGAAAAGCAACTTCTGTTTGATTTTACCCAACGACTCAAGTGAATAAGATTTTCTACAACCCATTTTATATAACCTAAAGTTCTCTTTGAAATTTATAAGCTTTCAAACAACAAACAAACACTTTTGATTGATAAAAGTAATATATAATGTGATTAATTTCCTCGTTAAGCTCAATCTTCATAAATATCTGTAAACTACTGTAGGTGTTCATGTATGTTGAAAGACTCAACTATTGTTAATCACTGACACTCCAAAAATGTTAATGTAAATGTTGAGATTGAATTGTTTTAACGATATCACCTCAGCCATATCTAGTACATGTTACAACAAAATAAAAAAAACAATAAATAAAATCCTTTAGATGCCTATCCCCCTTGGTAAATATGTCTGTGGTAAGTGTTCTGTGTAAATATATGTGATAGTATATGTGTAAGTATTAAAACAGTACATACACAATAAAGTATATCACCCAATCACTGCAAAATACTGCAGCAGAGTTAATGTCTGTTGCTCCATGAATTATTCTTCTTGAGATGCTAAATGTTTACATTTAATTTTCATATACAACTCTATGTTTTATACTGCTATTACTACTTCAAACCCAGGTCATGTGTCAATAAAAGAATACCTATTTGATGCCTACCTCCAGGTCAAGTGTCTGACCTATCCATAATAATGTATAGTATGTATAATAACCTCCAGAATATAGGAACTTACTACTGAAATACTAGTAAATACATGTGATTTTGTATTACAAGCTTGTAGTCGCTCAAGACCTACATGTTTATGCGACCATTATAAATTAAAGTTAAAAAAGTTATCTTTGTTTAGTCTTTTTTTGTGCATGTGGAAAAAAATACAAACGTAAAAGTGACTTTGTATGAGTTATTTCTTGCCCGTTGGTGCATTACATTTTATTTTATTTGACAGTTGTCATTGGATTTTTCCATGAATACTCGCAGGCTCTAAAAATGCTGTATCGCAAATTGCGAGCAAAAGAAACACAAAAGTCTTCAAGATTAATAGTAAATCAAATTGTGTGAGGCATGGCTGCCATCGTCGAACTCAGAAGTTACTGGGAACGCGTTACTTGGGTGTGAAGTCACCAGACCTGTTGGGTCATAATTGATTTTTTTGCTATCGTTAGAAGACATAGAACAGCAGCATTCCGGTGATGCTGGGTAAGTTTAATGCAAACTCATCAAATGAGCTTTAAAAGTTCTTTAGAAACTAAATTATTCTTATAAATTACTCTTTGACTTCTAAGATTCTTCTAATTAAGTGCCTCAGCCAGAAATCACACCCGTGTCGTCTGGTAGATGCCCAGTTGCTCAACTCACTTGAGCTATCGTCATCACTTCGAACATCCTTAAGAAGATAAGAGCTCCTGGTAGGCATTATTAAACACCTGCCCGTAGTTGAACGTTTTAAAATTACGTACGAATATAATAACGTTTCACAAGTGTCCCCCAGGGGTTCTTAGCTACGTAAGATTGTACGAAGAGTTGACTGTCTCGGTAGCTCCAGTGATTAGAGCAATTGGGCGCATGTCGGGACAACCAATTTGATCTCCGGTTGGGGCAGTCCTTTCTTTAAACATTCAAAATGTACTTATATCATTCTTAGTGAATATGAAGTTGCAACGTAGTTGGCAATTGCGAAATGGTAAAACGCATTACCATGAAATTGCTATACTTCCAATTGTGAACAGGTGAATAGCATATGATTCATTTTTATTACTGTTACAAACCGTAGATATTATCTCTAATACATGGCATTTGTCAGTTTGGAATTGCCGTGGATGATCCACTGAGCATTTATCGTACGAAAGGTTCAAAACATAGTGCCTGGCTTTTGCAGAACCAGAACCTGTCAAATGCGAAATAATTCTAAATAATAAAATCATCGAACAAGTTATATCCTTCAATTACTTCGGCAACAATATTGCATACCTACGAGAATGTGATCTTGGCGTAAAATTAAGTAAATTCCAGAGATAAGCGAAACAGGAAAACGCTTATGAACAAAACACAATGGAAAACTCGGTTATACTTTTATGTAACACTGGCTGATCCATTCCTAATTTACGGATGTGAAAATTTGTTCCTAAAAAGAAGAAAAAAGGAAAAAAAGAAGTGAAATGAAGTTCCTGGGAAGTGTTGCTAGTATTTCTTATTAGATAAAAAGAATGTGAATATACTATGTGAAATACTATATGAAATAAAATATATGAATATGTGATCTAAATATATTTAATCTCTTAGAAAGCGATTATAAAATAAAATAAAATTGGTTCTCGGATATACCAAAAATAGATGATAGACTACCTAAACAACTCTAAATCGGTCACCAATCGGCAAAAGAAGAGTTAAAGTACCAAGGGCATGATGGTTAGACGACTTGAACATCGAGGATGGAACAGGGCTGCAGCCCACTCCCTGCCCTTGATAACGAAGGTTAAAAAGAACAATGCAGGCATTATTCACATCATTTTTAGACCCAATTAGGGTCAATAATATTAAGCACTGTTTGTTTTGTTCAGCTACTAATCCAAAATTGACCACTAAGCGATCCATCACTTGAACTGTCATGGAATTTGCGATTCTAGAATAATTTGAAATTAATAGGTACTCATATTTGTCTTGTGACATATTTTACAACACAGGTCTCTAATTTTACTTCTGTATGCTTTTATTTAGTATGCTTGGATGTGGTGATTTTTTTGCAGGACTTACTGTCTGGCACAAAACAATTAACATTGAAAAGACGGGAAAACTAGATGACCATATGAAGCAATTATTTGATGGATAAAATAATTTCCCTTTTCAAAAGTTGAAAAACGTGGTATTGAAGACAATAATGCAATAATAGTGTAAACGTACTACATTGTTACTGTTTCTTATAGATTGGGCTTGGCCTAAAAACATGTGAGAAATAGTGAAATAGCAATACTTAAGTTCAAACCATATCCATTGGAAAACCATCTGCAAAAGAAGTAGTAAATTTACACAAATAATGTCAGATTATTTGTGTAAGAAATATAATGCAAAATCGTCCAATTGTATAGCATCTACGCAAAGAGAATTGTATCTAATAACGAAAATTGAATAAAAATAGTATTTTAATATGAAAGCTTGATAATAACTATAGTCCGCAAGTTCAAGCATTAATGTTAACTAAAATGGGCTGACAAAAAGGCATTTATTTTTACTAAAATAGGCATTCAAAATAGGCATTTATTCTAGCTAAAGTAGGGGTGAAAAAAGGCATGCAAACAATGAAAACTCACATAAGGAATTGTACAAAATTAATAATTAAAATTATTCTCTCTAAAATGTTCATGAGCACTTCATGTGTAAGAAAACGGTCTCTTCTTTGTAATCTTGATTCTGCATAACCATTCGGTACGATGGTTACGAATTTCTTTTACTCGCGACGCTGTCTTTTCAAAATGCTGTTGTGAACTTCCTTTTGAATCTTGAAATACCATAAATGAAAATAGAATTATATTTTTCGTTCTTCGCACTTATGTTATCGCCAACACTGAGAAGAGTATACCATACATAGAAAGCTGTCCGCGAAAAGATCGGTGGTCAGACTCAACATTAGAATGGGAATGCTCGCGAGTGGACGAAGCCTGACGTCATCAATGAAGACATTAAAAACCTTGTTTGGTTTCATCTTCCTTCTTCATTCAGACTTTTCTCTCAGCGTCTGCTTCCACAGACAGACAAAATACGACCGTGCCTTCGAGTTTTACAGACTTGAATATCATGATCACAGTCGGTGCCAGGAGAAAAAATAAAGAAAATAATGAGGAAAAGGGCAAAAATTAGGCAAAATGTCTAAAATAGGCATCAAAAACTAAAATATGCAAAAAATGCATAATGAGAATCTTCTAATAATGAGGAAAAAGGCAGAAAAAAAGCGAAAATAAGGCAAAGTGGAAACTATAGGCATCAGAAGCTGAAATAGGGAAAAAAGGCAACATAAAAATTTCTAAAACAATCCCAGAAGTACAATTAAGTGATTATTATAGTTAAACATCATAAAATATTAACAACAACAAAAAGGCGTTTTGCTAAACTTCTGGGCTCTAGTAATAATAATCTAATATCGCACTACGTTTGATACAAACCTATTATTCTCTTTGTGTAAAGTTCAAGTACCTCACGCCATGTACACAAGTCTACACAAATAAAACTATGCAGCTTCGATTTATGTACTCTTCACTCCACAACTTAATTAAAATTAATGAATGACACACACGGCGTACACGATGCAAGTAAAAGTACATAAATAAACTTAGATGAAACGTAATTGTTCTGTGGCAGATTTACTCTTCCTTACAGATCATTTCCGTTTCGGAGACGAAGGCATGTTCATGTAAAATACAAATTACCAATGACAATTTTATATATTTGTCAAGGATCCATGTGTTTATTTGTAAACATGTTTATATTCAAAATATCTTATATATCATTGTAACTAAAGCATTACTAACTTCAACTGCAACTGATTTCTATAAGCATTAAGACAATCTATTTAATTGCATGGATGATCTTACCTTACTAACTTATACGAGGTATATAAGAACTTTTGATCCAGAAAATTTGTAAGAAAAAATAATTTAATTTCTAAATGATTATTTCATGCGGCAATGAATTAATCTTCACGTCTTTTATAAAATTAAATGCTGAAAATGGTACAATACCAAACGCTTTCTTGTATTATTGCTAATGGTTACGATAGAGTTTATTAAAATACTGTAGGTTCTATTCTAATAAAACTAAAGCAATTTCTTGCAAAATCAAACGATATAACTCAAACTTACTATAAAACTACTAATTGTGTGATGTAACTGTACTTAAAATGATTTAAAGATCTAGTAGTGAAAAAAATATTGTACTTTGAAAGAAATCTGTAGCATCAATATTTAAGGTGTAGGACAACATGGAAAAAAAAACAACTTTTTTCTAGTTTCGAATTTCCAGAGTTTTTAACGAAAATCGGACGAACGTCACTCATACGTTTCAGCTTTTCTCTAGTTTAGTAAAAAACTATATGTAAAAACTTTGAAACCGATTTTGAGAAAATCTTATTATTTTACCTAATTTTAGTATTAAGTTTTTTTTAAATTGTCTCGAATTAACTGAAAATTACGGAAATATAATAAATATTTTTCAAAAATTAGATCTGTTTAATGATCTAAGTTTGAAGGATGAATATCATTCAGAAAAATCATTTTCTGCAATAAAATACGGATAAAATAAAAAATGAAATATAATGACGTGATTTTTAATGGAAATTTTTAAAATGTTCTATGGGCTTTTTCAAGGACTGGCGAGTGGACGAACGGTCGGATAGACGGACGAAAAAAATATAAGAAGTTAATTTATTGCGAAATAATTTGAAATTTCATAAATCATTTTTTAAATGTAGATGTTAATAAATTTTAAAATATCCATTCTGCTTTAATTTTGTACAACCTTTAAAACGACCCAGAAAATGAAATAGCTGAAATGATGCGAATACAACTATAAAATCGGAATAATAATGTTATTCATTTAAGTAAAAATCCGCAAAGAAGCAAAATTTAAAGCTCATATTATAGTATTCTAATATTTATACTTTTGGCAATATGTAAATAAGAAGTCATTCTATTAACATACGATATTTTTAGTTATTTTATGATATTCAAACCAATACATTTACCTCATGATAAATAAAACGTTACACTTCAGATTAATCAGAATACTATTTACAATAAACGAAGAATCTAGACCGTTCAACTATTAAACGTTTACGAAATAACTGCATTTCTGACACACGTTGAAATGAAGATAAAAGATCATTACGCGCAGAAGTAGGTAGATATATAAATAATTTCACGTGTTCCAGAGCAAACTCGTAGATGTAGCAATTGTCACACAACACGGGCGGAATATTATTTCAATAAATATTCGAGGATCTGTGTTTGGATGCTGCGCGCAGTAGGGGCCGCTGCCGCTTCCTCCGGTCTCGACGCGAATTCATTATGCAGCGCATCTCAATCACAACGACGCCGATACATTAACATGACGTTGTCGGGGCCCTCGCGTTCTTTGGCTTTTTAATGCAACGAGCAGATGACACGCTAAATCGTGTTTCCGCCCTGCGATCCGATGCGCGCCTCCCGGACGGAAATCAGCACGGAACGGGCACCACTCACCCGCTGATTTACGTGGGCGAAAACTCGTTTGCTTTATAGCGTGTCGTTATGCGCGGCCGAACGTGAAATAATTTTCCGTCTTACCGAAACCATCCGAGAGGTAACAATTTACGAGTAAATGACCGGTTCGAATTCCACGCCCGCAAGACGTGAAGAATATTGCTTTTTGGAGGCCAATTCCGAGAAGTTGGTGCCGAATTATGAAACGAAATCCAATTGTTTACTAATATTCGCGGAGAGCTTTCAAATGTGCGTTTCGCCTCTCCAATTACAGCACATTTAAGCGAGCAATCAACTTTTCATTTAGGCGTTTGATTCGCGGGGCGCGGTGTGGCGCAACGTGGCGCGGCGTGGCGCGGCGTGGCGCGGCGTGGCTCCCACTCCATTAAGAGCCTGTGGAAAGTCCCGGGGGTGGGCGAGACGTCCCCAGCTGGCTGGCGTCCCCTGCCCCAAGGCTAAGGGGGAAGGTGGGTAGACGAGCGTTGCAGTTTTTTATTCGTCGCGACGGTACCTATACCTTCGTGGTACTCATTTGCACCATCGTAGATTTTCGTGCCAACGAAATTCTTTTTGTCATTCATATTATTTTATATTTCCTTAAATGTTTTAATAATTGGTCTCGCCGGATACGTCACAAATCGTGAGGTATCGTTTTAAAAGTATTTCTCCCCAATTATGATGTTATATCAGTATCTTTATGTCCAATTTTGATTCTTCCCTTATAATTTTTGTCGCATTTTTAGTGCTCGTGTATTCAGTTTTGGTAGGGAGTTTATGCATTACCGCACTTTAATTTATTAGATTTTATAATCTGCATTTCTATATATACTGACTCATCCTCCTTACCCTGCATATGTTCGAATCACTCGAGCTCGTAATTATATTTTATTTTTCTTCATTCTTTGTCTTTTTCCTAACTTATATTGTAATTTTTTAATTCTTCTTCACTTCGTAGAATCTCTTTCCCGCACTCCTGCCCCACACAGCATTCAAGCTCGTGGCTTCCTCACCCATCGGCCCCACCCCGTCGCCCCACCCCCTGGACCGCGCTGCCCCGAGCCGCGCAGCGGGCTCTTTCGTTTGCTCTCGGGCGGCTGGGCGAACACGGCGGATTTCTTCCACGCAGCGCCCACTTGCGTCCGATCGTAAAATATGGCCATCGCGCGGTATGCGGGCACGCGGGCGCGAGGGCGCGCGGGCGGATCTGTTTGTCGCGCGTTGTGCGGTGCGCTGCGGAAACAGAGACACCGCTGCCTTGCCGCGGAAGAAAGCGGCGTCGGCTGCAATTCGGTGGTGATATATACGGTTTAGAGGTTTGCCGTTCCGGGTTTGAGGTTTGCCTGCACCGCGCCTTTCGTTTGTGGTTCGCAAATGGAAGGACAATTGTAATAGGATGTAGCAGAATGCTTTCAGCGGGGGGTTGGGGCATAGTAATCATCATGCTAAATGTGGGTACGCGCTAGCGAATTAAACGTGATCTTTTCCTGTTTACTCTTGAATTGGATATGCAAAGAGACGCACAGACGATTTCATGAAGAAGGAAGATTGAACCCAAACATACATTGTTGGAGACATTTTCGTCTTAATAGTTATGAATTTCGAAGTCGAATATTAAATTATTTCCGTCGCTAGTGCTACGGGTCAAGTAATCATATTGAAAACGGTTTCAAGATATCTTGAGAATTGCATTTTTCACAGTCAAGAAGAATTGATAAGCGACATTTGCCATAAATACAAAATATCGAAGATAAGGTATTATTGAAGACTTTAATAATTCAATAGAAGTTTCCAAATTGGAATAAATAACTTAATTATACAAGAACAAACTATTTTACTTAATATACGAATACTTCAGTATGTACATTTTATCTTGGATTGTTGTTTATGATCCGTTGCATATTTACAATCATAAAGTTATATGCAGGTCAGTTTGAGGAATAATATTCTAGAATATTCTAAGAAAAAAACACGTTGACTATTAAAATATCTGAAAGATTGATATGCAGTATTCAAGTCCTCAATGTTGTCTTGAACCTGGTTGAGACCCTTCGATGGAACAATGTTTATATTTGGTGATGGTTTCAGGAAAATTTTAAATACTCACTTGAGTGCATAGAAATTTAAATTGTATGACTAAATTAAGTAGTATTAATTTAATAACACTCACGAAACTAATATCTCCCAGTCGGTTATGCGGAATGGCCTATAAGTTAATTTCAAACAGTTTCAACATGGAAAAAATAATTAATATTGGAACTCATCTCTTGCTCGATGATTTAACCTTCAATTTCTGACTTACATCTTACGGACTCCTTGAATATTACTATCGATTTTGTTTTTTTTTCTCTTAAAACTATCATATTAAATAATTTTCCTGTCGTTATGAATTAATATAATAGCTTCTGAATATTATCTTCAGAGTCTGCTATAAGCACTGCGTCATATGCATAACCGAATATGTTCATCTCGTTGTTACTCACCATGTACCACTCCATTGTATTTACGCGGTCCATTAGTTTATTCATTATAAATTGAAGACTACTGGACTTGAGAACTCGCCCTCTCGTATTCCACCCGCACATTATATTTCATCTATAGGTAAGTCTACTTTTACTTCAGTTTTGACGTCTGTATATATAACTTAAATGGTTTCTGTCAATTTTTTTGGCGCTAGTTTGTTCTTCAAAATTTTGATCAGATATTTTAGTCTTACCGTAGAAAGGGATGACTTCGATAACTTTCTCATTTGTTTTTGAAAAAACTACATCTTGGGTTTTGAAAATTGAACTTTTGAGAATTGTAATAGATGCGTGGATGTTGAAGGATACTTTCCGTAACAAAATTATATAAATATTATGATTCACATATTTAAAATACTTAAAAACCCGTCCTATCAAAGTAACCCTTGTTTTGGGGCGACTTTGATACTGTAAATTACAGATAATTAAAAAGCATGATATTGTGATGATAGTATTTATCTCAATTCTCATTGAAATTAGACAGTTTTATATTTTTAGTCTTACATAAAGGTGGTGAATTTCATAGGGATGGATGAATTTCTACATTTGAAAAAATTGGCAACAAGCATTTTTTACATTATGATAATTTTAATTAACATTTCTAGAAGAGTTACACATTTTATGTAAGTAATCTTTTAACTAAAATTCCTTTACACTTTTACAGAACCATTAAATTTCTAAGTCAATCTTTGGTCATTTTCTTTCTCCCCTGTGGCAAAAATATCCCCATAATCAACATCAAAGATATTCTTTTCAATACGCTTGAATACGTAATGAGTGACATCCACACTCTTCAACCCAATTATTCTATATTTCCACTCACTCAGTATTTAGCGGATAACGCCGCCGTGTCTGTAGGTTGTGCATTTCCGCTTTCCTGACACCAACTTCAATACGTACACCCCCAGCAGAATTGCTTGTGAAGTATGTGTTCACTATGATACTTCATTTGCGACTTTCTCACTGCTATGTGAGAGCACGTCAGTTAATGACAATTCTCCATCATTTTGCGCAAAACCATCATCCGCCCCAGATGTTACAGTGTTTTTGGCAGAAGTGATAATTTTGCCTGGCCCAATGGCAAGACTTTTCCTCTTTCTCATTAACTTAACATTAACGCCAGCAAGTCTTTTACCTTTTAAATGCGTAATCAGAGGGTCTTTCATAAAGTTTTTACCATTATGTTCTAATCTCATAACTTTGCATTATTGGTCATAACTTTGGAAGGATTGAAAGATGCAATACCAGTTGCTTTATGTTAAATAATGTAACGTGTAAAAGAAAGATAATTGCTTAATACCCGAATTATGTGATTTATATGACAAAAATACTAATCAAAATTACCCTTCGACTGTTATCAAAATCATCCCATTCACCAAATGGTCACAAAATTCTCTGACATTTTAGGTTAGAATATTCTTCTATTCACTCTTTTTCTCTCTAAGAGTCCTACGTACTATTAACTTGTTAGATAATTCAACGAAATATTTGCCTTGGTATCAGCTTGGAAATTTTCAGTCGCACGAGTTCGTTCAAAATATAAACATGAATTTTAAAACAAACCGCTACAGATTTAATAAAAAAGTAACATTAGCGCTCATAGACGCCCAGAATAGTTAACTGTCGCCAAAAAAAAATCATTAAGTCAAGAGTAGTGGCTGCTACATCACATAAACATAGTGTTAAGGAAGTATCAAAGTCACCCCTTGATATCAAAGTAACCCTAATCGACGGTACTCGATCAAATGCCTTCAGGGGGTCTACAAAACACAAGGCGGGCTTGTAATATTCGATCGTTTTCTGGACGTTTCGTTTTCTATTTGACGGATTAATAAATACACCATCTGTTGTTGATCTGTTTGTGCGAAATCCTTGTTCCTCGTTGATTTCGAAGTATGGTTGCAATTTTGCCGGGATTATTTTGGTCAGTAATTGCAATATCGTACTCAGTAGGGTTATGTCTTTGTAGTTGTTAGGGTACTTTTTATTCCCTTTTTAAAAGATCAGTATCGTAATACTGATTTGCCAATCTCGTAGTTCATCTACGAGTTGTAATATTTTATTAAATAATACTTTGAGCTGTCCTTTTCATTCTTTCGCCTCCATACTTCAACATCTCGTTAAGTACTTCATATTGACCTGAGCCTGTCCTATTCTTTTCATTGACGTACATACATATCATTCTCTGTAATTTCGACGTCATCCTTGTTGTCATCCATGTATAGATTTGGATTTCGTTTGGATTCCCTCCTTAGTCTATTGATATAACTGTTGAAAATGGTTTTCCCATGAGGACATTTCAATCGTAATTATTTTTACTACTTCATTTATTCCAGTCATTTCTATCCCTTCATATGTTCCATACTTTCTTTTGAGCACCATAAATGTATTTCTCCATATCCTTTGTGAACTTCTCCCAGTGTGCCTCGTTCGTGTTTCGTATTTTACTATTTGCTTTGTTCCTTGAAACAACAAACAGGTGACTACCTTCTGATAATTTTGTTGTTTTATAGCGTAGAAATGCTCTTTTCTTTTCCTCAGTATCATTTTTAACCTCATTTGTAAACCAGGGTGTCGTGTATTTATTTTTAGTACACACTTGTATCTTATTTTTCCTTATAGACTATTCCGCAGCTTGAAGTAAATTTGTCTTTAACTTGATCCATACTGCTTCTATGTTCTCTTCCCTTTCCATAGAGTTTGTGTTTTTTGTCGTGTAGTCTTCTCTGATATAGATAAGGCTGTTGTGCTTTCATTTTCTAATGATTAGATGTGTTTTGTGATAGTTCATGGTAGTCTATGTTTTAATTTTAATTTACTCAAAAGAAGTGCCTGATCACAACCTATCCTTGCTGAGTTTAATATTCGCACAGCTCGTATTTCCGTTAGCATAAAATGTCGATTAGTAATTAGATAATCGATCATTGACTGTTGCCCTCGGGAACCAAAAAATGTATACTAATACTTGAAGTAATGATCATAAAAGTGTTATTCATACGCACGTTATTTTGAGCACAGGATATTAGGAGATCACCATTATCATTAATTACTTTCTCATGGAATTGTTTTTTACTTCGTGTAACGGATTATTCTCCACTCGTGCATTCAGATCCCCTGATATTAGACTATATTTATTTTCTGGTATTTTGTCTATTCGAATATGTAGGTCTTCATAAAAGATTCTTCGTTTTTAGTTTCTGGCCTTACGAATACTTTGTAAGAAGAGAAAGTTATGTAATCATGTCCCAGTAAATCGCAAATTTGAGTAAGTAAAATTCTTATTGCCGGGCTCTGGTAACGAAAAAGTGGATAAATCCTGTTGCTAAATTTAAAAACAATTCTCTAAAACGTGACGTAGACAGAATCCATGTTTTGTTGGTTCTTGATACCGAAAAATAGATTGACGGCAAAACGTCCGTCTGTTGATTTGCTTCAAAATTGATATTCACCAATCGATTTGAATGAACTCGTGGCTTTGGGATTTTCAAAGGGATATTTTGTTTTTTGGGGGTACTTCACATGAAGCCTCCATAAGATTTTCGAAATTTTGTCAAAAATGGCTCCAAATGTTGTGATAATACTTTGTCTTCATGTAGAATAAAGAACGCTTTAGTGAATGGTGGTAGTTTCATGTTTTTTAACATCACAGATGTTTCAAAATTGAAAAAGTGCAATTTTTTGGGGCGTTTTCCTTTAAGTATGATATTCAAGATACAGATTTTTTATTTAACGAAATCTATTCCTTAAAGACGGATTTTGAAATACGTTCATATTCAAATTTTCGAAAATATGAATAGGTTCGTGGAATTGTCCGCAAACAATGGGCAATGTATTACTCAAAAACCGCTCCAAATTTCTCCGTTTTTTGAAGATGTAAAAAAAAAGTAACATGTCAAAACTACAAAAGTGGAGATAGCGATTTTAGCTTTAAACAAAGTCTATTGAAAAAAATCAGCTATTTGAAAAATGTCATGTATAATTTTTGGAAGAAAGAAGCTGATTTGGCTTAATAATATTAGAAATTTATATAATACTAAAGATATTTTCTCGAAAAAATGCACGAAATATTAACCTCCACTAAAAATTAGTCTGCAAATCTTTAATGTAAAGAGTGGGAAGAATAGAGTTATGGGAAATTCATGTTTGTGACGGATGAAAGAATATGCTTCTGCAGCCGGTGTCCGGCTGACGCTTGTCCAGGCAAAGCCGCGTCGTAAGTCAAGATTTGCCAATGTTTGGGCCATTCTAACGTGGCCTTCTACTGGGTGAATTTGTACCAATATAGTAAGAGCGTCGTTTTATTTTGTCTCTAAAAACCGGTGTGTTCCTCCAATTAGAGGCTTGTATAGTTTTATCGAAATTCTTTTCAACGTTGCATGCTTGTCAGAGACAATCTCAACTCTTGTTAACTTAACTCTATCATGATATTTACTGAAGTCTCAACGATATTTTGAAAAAAATATCCTTACTTAAATAAGGAACAAAACATCAAATGCGTTTGATGTAGACATCATTTCGTTTGTATTCCAATTGCAATGCGCCGAGTTATTGCAACGGGTTTTTGATTAATTCATCAAAAATATACCATTCAACACCATTTCGTGAGTGCTTCATAGATTTCCTGCAATGTAGAACTATTTTTTGATCTATACTACGAGATTATTTTACAAATTCTACAACTGAAAGGGCCCGGAGAAAATACTGCTCACCGAAATGTCAATAAACATTTGTCAGAGGAAAGAGAGATTTTTCCAAAATTCTGACAAGTCTTGGTTTGGATACAACCTCCTTTTTGCTTTCTACACAAACTAGTTCTATACGCCTGTTTGTACAGCGTTTGAATTACAAGATTTGTTTTTAGGAGACATTCAAAGATCTTTATTTTTATTTATATCTATAAAAGAAGGGTTAGCACTATTTTCCCATGACTTTATAAATAATTGGTAGGATATATATATATATATATATATATATATATATATATATATATATATATATATATATATCACATACATACACGTTATGGGCTGGATCCCTAGCCTTAGTCGCTTGATGATTAGAAGGGCGCTGCTGCCTAATGAGTAGTGCATATGTGAGGGAGAGTTGGGTAATTGTGCACGGTGGGATATTGGGATATTGTGTATGAAGGTTTGTCATATTTTAATACAAAATTAGCTCGTATAACAATTGTTGTTCCCTGGAGAATGTTATGCAAAACACAGCCATGTCACGACCGTCCTCCCAGTTCTCTCGTGTGGGGTGCGGTGGCTACTCATCGGAAACGGCTGTTTCTATTTATTTCTAGACTTGAAAGGCAAGATTAACTGAAAGTGTCCACAATGTAAAATATAACGTCTGTATACACAATCTCCGTCAGATTCTCACTCCGTTTTGTCGTTTATCAAAGTATTCTACGTTTTTAAATTAAAAATTGTTTATAGTTAGCTTGCCCATGATACTCATCAGTTTTACTTATCAACAACATTCAGTTTCAAACATTTATTAAATAACATTTGCTTAACGACTGTAAAGCTCGCATCTCAGACAGATATAACAATTGACGCGAGTTCACGCAATATACCTCTCATACAAGGCGCAGTGAGCCGAGCAAGATTTTGTTTTGTTCAGAGGTCACATAAACATTATTGTTGCAACTGTTGGCACAGGATTACTCAGAAATGAAGCTAGGAGTATGTACAAGAAATCTCAATTTGGTAGATAATTACGTCTTTCATCTATTTAAAGTATCTAAAACCTCCACCCTCCACAATTTTAAATTCAAGTTATTACATCAGTGTTTCTTTATCAGTGTTGTCAGAACTGAGTACAACTTTTAAGTTTTTACCACGTCGCAATCTTGTCGATTTCAGTTCGAGAATAAATTTCTGGACACAGACTAAAGCCGAGGCGAGCACAAATCTATCTCATCAAGTAGAGCACTTTGATTCATCTTTAATTACAACGTTGATGAGCGTAATGATAATAACTAAACCGAATGATGCTAGAACAGCATTTACTTTCTCGCATTGTTTGTAACGAATACGCAATATTATAAAAATAATTAAACGTACAAAAATGTGTCTAATCTGCAACCAGTTTGGCCCACTCTAGAACCTGAGCTCAGATATTTAGGTTTCACAACACTTCATTTACCCACTACTCCAAAAGCCGGAGTTGTCATATGAACGTTCTCGATGCGAATTTTGAAAACTATGAGACTTCATGTAAAGATATCGAAAAATAAAAATATCCTTTTCAAATTAATGGTACTGTCATCTTCCAGATCGATAGGGAAATATCCATTTTGTTGAAAAACCTATGAGCGATTTCGGTGCACGTGTTTTTCAGTGCAAGACGTTTTGTTAAAAACAATTGTTCAGTATCAAGGACTTACAAAAGGTAAATTCTGATTACACATATTAGAGGGAGTAATTTACTTTACATAAAAAACAGAAAAAATATACATTTTCTTTCGTATCGGGAAATACGAGTTTTTCCTTCGAAAAAATCGCCACTTTTTGCAGCAGCATTATAATTTACATTCACTATGCTATGAAATTTTCATCCCAGAAAGTACAAACGTCGAAAATTTCCTTGCAGATTTGAAAGTACAAAACTTATGTAGAAGAAAAAACATAAGGTAAATTTGGAACTTACCATTATCTTAGAATGACAAGAAAATAAAAATTGAAGGTGATAAAAGGGCCCCGATTCAATTGAGGCTTGGAGCAAAAAAGAGCATGATTAAAATATCACACAGTCACTAAGAACAAAGTTTACACCAGTGACCTCAAGAGTGCAGAGAAAATTATGTAATGTTGCGCGAAAAAAGGGGAATTGTCGGAAGAAAACTCTTATTACAGAGCCCTGATAACGAAAAGTGGATCAATCCAGTTGCTAAATTTAGAATCAAAATTATCTACCACGTAATGTAGCCAGGATCCGTAATCCCTGCTTTGTCTCCATGTTTTTCTAAATTTAGCACATACACTTTTGTGGTACCAGAGACCTGTAATTAGAGTTTTTCTGTTAAAAATCGCTTTTTTTCGTGCAGCATTACATAACTTTCCCTCTATTCCGTAGCGAGCAAGTAAAAATACAGCAGCTCGTTCCTCATGAATTTAACAACAAATAATTATATAATTTTTGCTTTCAGAAGCACTAATTCTCGTAGGAAGTGTTATTTGTTATTTTAATTTTCATATCTTCCATATCGCGTTCCATTCCCAAGGCTCGAAGGGAAGCTGTAAACCCGGAAGTTCTTCACCCGTATAGGCAGGCTGCAATAGCTGAACTTCGATTGCTGCAGACGGCAGTACTATATCTCGCTCAGATTCGTGCAAATAATTATATTGCGCTCTCAATTTCCGTACAATAATTCAAATATTCGCTGGTAGTACTTCTAAATATTTATGAATTCTGGAGTTTCATATTTTACACTTCATATTTTCCTATTTTTTTACTATGGAGGGGCAGTTTTAAAATTTTGAAAATGACCGCCTTTCCATCACCCTAATTTACTTATACATGTCTTTTAAACATCAGAGACGTTAGTGGGAATATGACGGGAGTTGTTCAGTACAACCCCACAGGGAAAGGTATTGCCCAATGAGAAAAATGGTTCCGTTTAATAAGAGAAATTTACTTATCAACTACTTTGTCTGAAGGTTGTTCTGTGCGATTTGTGAGACGTGGACAACGACAAAATAATATTTTCATAAAAAAAATTAGAAATGTAATTGTGAAGAAAATGTTGAAAGAACTAAGAACAGTAAAAATACATTTAGGAGAAAATGGAATGCTGATTGGGGTAATAAAGAACAGGAAGGCAATTATGAAATGACCTACGAAAAAATAATAGAAGGAAAGAAAGTGAAAAGAAGAAAGATCGGAAATGATGATATAAGAAATGGAAGAATATGTAAACCGATGAACGAACAACCTCCAGATAAAATGATATGAGTAATATCAACTCTAAACTTGCTCTAAGAAAAATCAAAAAAGGAGAATATACAAGTTAATTATAATACAACAGCATGAATGTTAGTTTTGTCTCTTTTCAAATAATTTACCACTGATCAGCGATCTAAATTCAGCAAAGGTTTATTGGATTTAATCTTCGCTACTGGATTTGAGTAATTAAGGGATAAACTGATATTTCGAAAAATCAAGCATTTGAGAGCTGCAATTTTTCTGCCCGCCAAACCGAAATAGTCTTAACAGGCTATATTTGAGAGATTCTAGCGATTGATGATAAAAGTGTTTTTTCATAAAATTGTCGCTTTAACGTGATCTCGCATAAGTACTTTTCAATTGAAAAATGAAGTTGTTTATCAAGACATTGCATCACAGCGCGCTGAAGTTCATAGGTTTCTTTGCGAATAATGTCAAAGGTTCAACCTTATACACTACGTATGATTTGGTTGTGAATTAAGGAAACATATTAGCTTTGTCACCGATAATTTTGTTTTTTTTTTTTGGAAAAACAGTTAGTGAATCGTATCATTTTTTACGTGCGCCGAAGATTGTTGTTTATATAGCAAAATCTATTTCAATGCAATAATGTATTTCAGAAAGCTTGTTCAGGAATAACCATAAAGTATGTATAAGTCGTTGAGATCAAAGTTACAAAATGTGTAGTATTCTTCGGATCAATTACGCAAATCAATTTAAACGTGTATTCGGTCAACTGAATTCGCAATTAATTGCATTTATGTTATCCATTCCAATTCCCTGAGACTCAATAAGCCTCTATAGTATAGCTCGATGAACGGATATTATCTTCTGACAAGGTTTTGGGGGGAAGAATTCTACATTACGCAGACTCACTAGCAAAATGAATACATATATTGTATTTTTGACGAGAGTGGTTTGATGAGTAACTTGGCCTAATAAAAAGCTGATTTTTTTCCAAATGAAGTATTTTATCGTTGGAAATAATTATTACAATATTCAACGCAATTTTTGGGACGTTTTACCAAATATTTTATTCATTCCCAATATTGAATTTATCCTCTGCTTCAAAATACATGCTTATGCTCTTTCGATCTCATTGAAACACTTATTGACTAGTCTGGACATTTTTCTCTGTTTGGAATAGACGAAAGTCTGTGGGAACGAAATCGAGTAAATGCGCTGAGTGCGGGACAAGTTTGAAACTTCATTCTGCCACATTCTCTTGGACCATACAGTGTTAATAAACTTTCTTGTTTTCAGAAATATAACTTTTTCGCCAGCATTTCAAGAGGGATTTTTCTGTCACTAGCTTCATTATTTAAGTGACGTAGTGCCCCCATCACAATTTGACCTTCCTTGAAATAATCGATGATATTTTTGCGCCACAAAGCTGTGGGGTCATCACTATCAGATGTAAGGACGTTTAATTTTTTGGAGTAGCTTCTTCTTGCACTGTTAGTATAAGCATTGCTATTTAGTTTTAGGTCAATAGTAATCATTCCATTTGTCATCTATGACCAGAAAACCCGTTTGATTCTTCACAAAATTCTCCATATAATACTCTGAAGGTCATATTCAAATCTCCCTTGCTGTTTAGCGTTCGCAAACGTGGCACCTATTCTACCAAAACGCTTACTTCACTTGGGAAATGTTTCATTGAACCAATGTATGCCTCAGCGAGTGTTCCCAACCCGCAAAAATGCTTTCCCGTGCTGGAATTGGACTCGCGCGTAGGTTTACGGGTTAAATGTGGTAACCATTGCACCTCCACAATAGTCGGACAGTACAAGAGACTCAGATGAGACTATTTAAAATGCATATCGTTGATTTTTGAAAATCTAAATATTAATAAAAATGGCACGAGTCATAGAATTCAAAATAATGTTTTACTTTTGAAAACATTCGGACAAAATTGAAGCCATTTTTGGGGGAATCTTGTCTCCCACAGTCATACGCGGTATTTGTATCCAATATTCTGTTTACTGTTGTTTTCAGCTTACTGTAATTCTCTTTGCAAGAAGTTTTATTCTGTATTATTGAGTACTCTGCAATATACACAAAGATACTCGCATGCATGCATTAAATATAAGGTTCGGTGGAAGTCACATTCCTTGTTAAAGGAAAGATATTTATCCTGAGAAACATCTGATGGAATTCGCCATCTTCGTCAACACAGGAATTTTGAAGGTCCTGTAAAAGCTAGGGATCCATTGAAATTTGGCATTACGGCAGCCTGTCAGGCAGTATATAATATACCAGAAATGTTTACATGATCAGCACTCGATGCGAAGACAAGCAGAAGTCTGTAGTGAGTCATGTGCATCGAGAAAGAAATATTTCATCTGCAAGGTCACAGTTGGCATTTCTTGTGTTACATTATGCCAGCACGCAAACAAATCAGTCAATACAACTCAAAAACATGTGAAATTAACTAATATTAAAAAAAGACAAAATGAATGATATATTTCATACTGAGGAATAGATGACATTAAAAAATCTCTTGCATCAAAATTGAAAAATAAGGGTTCGACAAAAATGGACATTTGCAGTAGTTAAAATGTTACATGTTTTAATGAATACAACTTATACAAGGTTTATAAAGATGTTCTGTTCTACTCCAACAAACAAATGTTTAAGAAAGTGAAGCCATTTATGAGAAACGTTTGAAAATGTCATAGTATTCTTGAAAAGTGGCTTAAAAATTTAAAAAACCTATTTTAACTTCGTAAAATCAATAATATCCAATTTATAAATTAAGTACGGTTTAGCGCTTGTGTCGTTCACAAAGAGGCAGATAGGTGCTTTGGGAAACAGACTATTTCGGCATCAATAACTCTCAAACTACTTATTTCTGTCAAAATTACATCAATTTTTACAACGTTCCATATTTTTATTTATGTGATGTTGGAGTAAACGAGTAATAATAATATGCTACTTCACTTAATGATTTTATTTATATAAGCTATTATTTTAAGCAAAACATTAGAGAACACCACAATAATTAGAAATAATATTGTATCAAAAATTGATGCAAAAAAAGAGTAAATAATGTCTTCAAATGGGAAATGTGGCCAATGAACAGAGGCTCTAAATAGGATAGTAGTTGTTACGCATATTTTGTTCAATGAAGTTATTCAGTTCATATTTTATTTTCTAAAGTATCATTAGCTGTATAATTTACTTATTTCAATTATTTTTAACTAGCAAATTATACACAAACATTCGGATCACTGATGTAATCGAGGGATATTCCTCTTTATGCCTCACACAGAGGCCTATAGTGAATATAATGCTTTAGCCATTTCATATAGATTCTTCATTGTTGAGGATATTTAGAACCTATACAATTTATGTATTTATTGCTTATATCTTACAACACGTTGAGCGGTTCATCGCCTTCACGGAATAAATTATTGTTGGGGGTGGATATCTCACAAGCTACCCTCCACACTTGTAAATATTCCAAACAATAGAAAAAAATAACGCCATTGGAAAGCATGTAAAACGAAATAAAATATTTAAGAACGCGAAAAATAACAAAAATTATTTTGTGCAAATAATTACATTCAACCAACTATCTTTTGAGAACAGATTTTATTAAAGAAAACCTCTATTGCAGTTTTACAATTTTAATGTTTTGCAATTTTTGAAAATAAAGAGAGTTCGCCCGTAATGGAACCTACGCCATATCTTAAGCATTCTTTGATCTATGAGACTAAAAATGAAAAAAAGTTTGGAGCTATCGTGAGAAAAAATATAAATTGCCTTTCTATCTAGCAAAAATTACTCGAAAACTATTAATACTTTCAAATAATTGTAAATAAACATATTTAAAGTTCTGCCTTAGAAAAATAAGTAAGAATTCTCTAACAAGAATATTGAAGTATTTCGAGAATAGTGAGTTTAGCGAAAATACAACCTGCGCCATTTATGCAAGCGCATTTTCTCTAAACGAGAAACATAAATTAAAAAAAAAATAGTGGGAAGGTGCATCACATCTAAATGTTTCTTCCGGTTAGTGTTATTTCTCGACAATTAATCATTTTTGTTAAAAAAAAGTACGACATAATTTAAAGATTAACAATTGAATGAAGTTATGCAGAAAATTTCAGTCATAAGAACCATAATGGTTGAAAGTTAGGATATATCTAGGAAAATGTTGAGCAACAAGGACATATGCCGCAAATTGTATACGTTTGGGATATTGCTGTAAAAAATAAAAATAGTTCTACATATTCACAATATTGCAAATCATTCAGAAACAATTTCTCAGAACAATATCCAATGCACCATGATTGGTTACCAATCATCTTCTTCACAAAGAATTCAACTTAGAACCCATTAAATATCACATCACATTCCTAGCCACTAACTTTTACTATTATTTACCTCATATTATTTACCCCTTGCAACCTTCAGACTCGCAAAAAAATCCGAACACACCAGAATTAAAAAAGATATCCTTACAATATATTGCTAAAAACCTTCTCCGATTTCGAATCTAAATAGAGAATCCAATAGGGGATCCTCAACCTTATGTTAGATTTAAGTTTCAGAAATAGGTTTTAAATTTAAGTTAGAACATAATCATTTCAGAAATATGTAAAGTTGATACTTAAACTGACTTACGTACAACCAACAAAATCACTGATAATAAAAAAGCATTCACAATAAGGAACGTAGAAAACTCCAGAAATATCGTTTCATGTTTTCCAGTATTAAGTCTCTAAGATTAATGAATATTGTTGTGCTAAAACAGTACGTACACTCTCGCCCGTACATTCAAGCAAAATTACGCGAAAAGTAATCAAATTTTCGAAAAAATTTGCATGATCTTATTTCATAATCTATCTTTAAGGAACAGATTTTATTAAGGGAAATAATCTCGATCTTCATAATTGTAGTTGTCGGAAGGCATCGAAAGAGTTTTGAATGTTTTAAAAAATAATTTCAGAAACAATAACAAAATTTAATAAAAACGATGGAGCTAATTTTCGGAAAATTTTGAAAATGATCCAGAGGCCTCATGTGAAGTACCATCCAAATTAAAATATCGGTTTCAAATTCAAGGGGCCGCGACTTCATCCAGATCAATTGCGGAATATCAATACTGAAAAAAAAACACGGCTGAACTGTTTAGCCGCTAACGTTGTTCACAGACGGACTGACGGACGGACAAGTGTGGTATCAAACACCAACAAAACATGCATTCTCGCTACACCACATGAAGCAAGTTGTTTTCTAAATTTAGCAACTAGATTTATCCACTGTTTTTTAACCAGAGCCCTATGTTATCCAAGACATTAACATGTAGGTTTTATGGAACTGTGACAAGAAAATAATGTTATTCAATTTAAAATCGTAACTTAAAAAACAATTGAAAGCGTAATTATCACGTATGATTATAATCACCGACTTTTTTTTGTGAAAGCACACGTATCAGATTAGTACTTGACACTGCGCTGCCACATCATTAATATTTCCATTTGAAAACATTCAATCTCCGAACACAAAATATGCGCTATCTTCGATTCGCTAACTCTAACCTCATACTCTCCCGCACGCATGCTCGCGGTAGACCACAATGTTCTTGAAGTACTTGACAGAACCAAACAATATTTTGAATAAATGACGGGAGGTTTGTTCTTTTAATTTAAAATGTTAATAAAATTTAGTGTTTATATTACTGGTTAATAATAGCATGCGATAAGACAGCTGGGACTCACTACATTCCATTTAGAAGAAAAACATTGCATTTGGTTGAGTAGAAAACTTAAATTTATTTTTAAATATAAACTACTAATGACAGACAGACGAACAGACAGACGAACAGACAGGACGAACAGACAGACGAAAGAACCAGACAAACAGACAGACGACCAGACAGACGAACAGACAGACGAACAGACGACGAACAGGACAGACGAACACAGCAGACGAAACACACAAGACGAACAGACAGACGAACAGACAAGACGAAACAGACAGACGAAACAGACCAGACAACAGACAGACGAAACAGACAGACGAACAGACAGACGAAACAGACAGACGAACAGACAGACGAACAAACAGACGAACAAGACAGACGGAAACAGACAGCAGAACAGACAGACGAACAGACAGACGAAACAGACAGACGAACAGATCAGACGAACAGACAGACCGGAACAGAACAGACGAACAGACAGGACGAACAGACAGACGAACAGACAGACGCAACAGACAGACGACAGACAGACGAACAGACGACGAACACACAGACGAACACAAGAACGAACCCACAGAGAACACACAGAACGAACACGACAGAGAACACACAACAACCACACAGACGAACACACAGACGAACAGACAGACGAACAGACAGACGAACAGACAACGAACAGAACAGACGAACAGACAGACGAACAGACAGACGAACAAGACCGCGAACAGACAGACGAACAGACAGACAAACAGACCAGACGAACAGACCACGACGAACAGACAGACGAACAGACAGACGAACAGACAGACGAACAGACAGACGAACAGACAGACGAACAGACAGACGAACAGACAGACGAACAGACAGACGACAGACAGACGAACAGACAGACGAACAAGACAGACGAACAGACAGACGAACAGACCAGACGAACAGACAGACGAACAGACAGACGAACAGACAGACGAAAGACAGACGAACAGACAGACGAACAGACAGACGAACAGACAGACGCACAGACTAGAGCGAAACAGACAGACGAACAGACAGACGAAACAGACAGACGAACAGACAGAGAACAGACAGACGAACAGGACAGACGAACAGACAGAGCGGACAGACAGACGAACAGACAGACGAACAGACAGACGAACAGACAGACTCGAACGACAGACGAACAGACAGACGAACAGACAGACGAACAGGCACACGAACAGGCAGACGAACAGGCACACGAAAAGACAGATGGGTGCACGATTTGTCGTCAACTAATTTTTCGATATCAAGGATCCACAAAATGTACATTCTGACAATCTAACGGGTTAGAGGAAATAATTTACATTTTGGAACAAAATGTATCCCCTTTTTATATGAGGGGTATATTTTTGTTGTAAAATAACCATCCTGCTGCAGCCTACAATACTTTCTCAATAGTACGTAAATAGTATGCGAGAAAGTAAACAGTGGTTTGCCCTCCCATCGCAAGAAACTTTACCCTCTTTTCTTCATTCAGGGGTAAGGAGAATAATGTGCGCACCCCCAAACAAGCAAAAGTCGACGCTGATTTAATTGTTTCTAATCCACACTCGCAGATTCACACAAAAAAGCTTCTTAAAACAAAATTCATAATTTCATCGAGCCATTGCCTACTATAACATATGTAAACTCTGCCCTTATGTCAGAGAATAACTGATGTTTATAATGGCAGGTTTGAAATGGGTACAATTTCAAATTCCATCCCATTCTCTTATCTGCTAATATAGCTTTAATTATTTAGATTATTTTATGCATATTCCACGTAGAAGAAATAAATATCACTTCTCTTATTGAGAACATTTTCTCCTGATTTATTGGTTAATATATGATCTTATTTTCAGTTGTAGTTTTTTTATTCTACGTCTACAATTGGATCAAAATATAGAAATGACTACAATCCCACCACTGAAATGTTTCAGCCCAGAGACCTCAAATAATGTAATATTCTCACAGTCATCAAAATTAACTATATGATTAGTACAAGTAAAAACGTAGTACAAGCAAAAAAACCCTATTTCTCTATTACATTGAAGAAATTTTATAAACAGTACAATCCCAACGAAGAAATTGGAAAAATTCCATGTACACCTATCTATATGAAAGTTGTACTTGAATTAACATAGAAGCCAATTTGGAACTGACAAAATATGCATAATAAAAGATTTATAATACATTTGGAAGCATTTTTACTTTAACCAAAACTCACAACTTTTACATTTTAAATAAAGAAGTACATAAATACAACATGTGAAAGAATGTGATTGCCAAATACTTTCAGGATTTTTTCTGCCAAATATTCATATCATCCAGGTACATGGATAAATTAATCAAAAAGTTAATACAATCAAACATTTAGGAACATTTCCTTTGGGAGATTTCTGTGGATATTATTTTCTTCTTCATTTGTTGCATTCAAATCACGTTCTATGTATAAAAACACACTCATTTGTCAGTGATTATTGAAATTGATTGTCAACACATGCATTTGTCAGTGATTATTGAAATCGGTAGAATGAAAGTGAAAATTGTTTTTTAGTGTCATGAATAGGAGTTTTAGTTCGATAGGGCATATTTTCTCTAGTTTTCCTACGATTTCTTTTTTAAAGAGGAGATATGTTCATGTATTCTACTCAGGTGGGACATTCAGTGCTTCAATTCAAGTTGTTATTGAAATAATTAGGGACTGGAGCACTTACACTAGGTGTGTTTGAAAAACTGTTCTCCATTGTATTCTTATTGAGAGGATTGTTAGAAATTTGTCCTTCAATTTTACAATTGCAACAAGTATTATTCTGAATAGAGAAGAATATTGTGAGGTGTTTTTTGATAAACAATCAACGACCAATGAGGTAAATTATGAACTTTCTCTGGTTGAATGAACACTTGCCTTCTGAAATTGTAATCAAGCCCAGACCTGGTTCAGAAATACCAGCTCTAATAAAATATATGCTTGTTGTGATTTAGGTGTTACACATATTGAGAAGTATTATGATTTCCTTTAATCGGAATGACAAAATAAACATGGGAAATTAGAATACCTTAGTGGTAAGTACCATTTACAGTTCACTTTTCAATATTATGAATTTGAAATATGCTCTATTACGCTCTTTGAACTCAGGAACACATAAATAAATTATTAGCAATTCTGTATCTTAGAGAAACGTCTCTTAAGAGGAACGACAACCGACAATTTATGTGATCTTTAACAGTTTAGCCTTCACACATATTTAGTAAAATAGCTGTTCTTTACATGGAAAACTCACCGTAGTGGCACTACCGGCTTTCGATTTTGCAGCAACTTTTCTAGGTTAGAAGACGTAGACATCAGTTTTATTTGCAGCACTTTTATTCATGTTGAGAAGCCAAGCAAGTTGTTAGGCTGGCAAAAACACGATGCACAGCACTAAAAGCTAATCACACTCTCTTAGAAATTCACATTTTAACGCAATAAATTATAGAATGACTACACTATATCAACCAGCAGCTCCGAGCAGTAGAAGTGGTAGTGTTGCCAAGCTCGCTGTCGCCATCGGCGAACTATATATTCTTTGAATTCTTGATATTCTTTGAATTCAATTTGATGAATGTCGGGCTTCAGTAAAAAAAGAATTTGACCATTAATGGGTTAATGTGATTAAACTACGTTTTGCATGCACGCTTATGCAAAAGATATTCTTCCTTTTGTAGATCGTTTCGGTCTTCTCTGACCACACATGATTTTTATTTTTTATTCAATACCCACAATGGTTTCCATTACAGATTGATTAATTAGATGGTTCATATTTACGCTCCTTCAGATCGAACAAACTGTTTATCTTTTGAAAGAATCCAACAAAAGCGTGCATGTGACAGATCGCAGACTGGTTCAGAGTAAAATGTAGCTAATTTTAATTGTGGCAATTACACTTCGATAAGACTACACGATCAATTGACAGAAGGCTTTGGTATCAATAGTATCAGATGAGGAAGAGGCAAATGTATTTATCCGTTTGGAAGGAAAAATAATCAATGGCTACATGTTTTCGGCTGAATTAAAATGCTTATTTTCTGACGTTCGTAAATGATTTCCGACCTTTTTATATATACAGTTTTCTTTAGTAAGAAGAAGTAAGCACGAAATTAATTTGGAGTGGAAGACATGTGAAGCAATACATACTTTGATGATTCAGCTGTTAAAGGTTGAAGGGAAATATATTTTTTAGAATGGAAAATGTTTGAATTGGACATTATTGAGAATGACAAATAATTACAAGTTATGATGATCTATTGATGTGAGACGATGAGAAAGCTTACCCTAAGGTTAACCACACGAACCCCCCCACCCATGACTGAGAGGCTGGGCCGTCGCTGGTCGGCCAAGGCCCGTAACGAATCTCGGACCAAGAACATGGTGAGGCGGTATCCCTATGACTATTTTTACAGCAAAGCATGCTATCCTTCTTTCAATATCAATATAATATCATGAAATTAAAAAAAAATCTTTATAACAAAAAAATATGAATCAATAATGATTTCACAAACACCTATTTATATATTCGCGTCTTCCTCTAACATATCAGAAAATTAATTACATCGAACCTTCCTTCAATGAGACTTCCTGTTTAGGTCATTTTAATAAAATAGGAAAAGTTGCACAGGACTGCAACTGCAACCAAATCACAATTAGTAGATAATACATCAAAACGGAAAATTTCTAGGAAATTATTTGTTGTCATAGTGTGTGTGACAGACTGTAGCGCAGGTCTCAATTTGTTCTATGTTCGTGAGACACCACGCACACGATTTCGGCGATAGCGAAAGTCGCGCATCAGCGAAATAAAAGTCCTATTGGTCGGAAGGAGCTTTTTGACTCGGCAATCCCCGATGTTATTTATTTGGAGATTTTATTTTGACATTCCCAATATTACTTATTAATCCATCCCTTTGACCATTGAGTAAGCAATTATCTAAATGAAGACTACGTTTTTTTGTTTTATGGAGGTGTCACCTGAAGGTGACACTGGACATTGTAGTTGTAGAAAAATAAATGCAACAAAAGTATTTACAAGCATTTACATCCTATGTACCAAATTGACTTTAATTTAGTGATTCTTTTACCACAAGAAAATAAGAAACAACACATGAAATCGATGTTACAATTTGTTTTACAATAATTTGTATTATAACGTTTGTACCAACACTGAAAATTAAGTGCGTCTTTGCACTTTCGGCACATGAGTCTTGTGCGTTGCTGACACAGGCTGCATTTTTACAGAGAACAATATATTATAATGTGTTGTACATCAGAATCTCTATTACTTCCGGAGGCACACGATCTTTGACGGAGGCTCCGGCACGGTCTATAATACTACTGTCCGCATTACAAACAGTAGTAAACTTAGACAATCGCCTTCGAAAGTCGCAGTTCGTAAATTCAGCTGCATTTTGACTGTTTCGTTACAATCCAAGCATTATGCATGTTTTGGGTTTAGAGAATGTTTGTCATTTTTAGTGTCCTCATCTCTTTTACCAGATATGAGATGTTTGAGAGTGAGTTGTTTTTTCTTCTTGCAATATTTCCTGTCCGAAGAGTCAGATTTTATTGCTGCTTTATGAACTATTTCTTCACATGCATAAACATTTTCTGTGGCAGAGCCATCTTTCATCGTTCCGTGAATTTCAACAACTAAATTCTGCCGGGCAGATGATTCGTGTCTCTTTTAGATTCGTCGCCCGTTCCTTTATCAATGAACAGAGCAACATCAAGGGAAATCGAAAGAAAATTATCATATTGGTAATGCTCATATATCGTTTCTAAACTCTCGTGCACTTCTAGACCGCAAACGATAAACATAAAACGTTAGAATGCGTGCCACACGAGATCACACTATAGCATTGATTCTGTATTAATTAGTAATATAGGTGGAATGCTTTTGGAATTTTCTAGAATTTCTAGGTATCCAACGAAACCTTATACACATTTCACGTCACTGGATGTAGCCACATTTTCCATCAAATTATCGGAATTTTTGAATTAATAATATAGATGTTTTGGATGTTCCTGAGTTTCTCGGTATCTAACAAAACCATAAAAACCTCTCGCAAAACAGGGGAGGCATAGTTTTCTTTCAATTTCTGCACTATATGAAAATGGTAATATAGGAAATATATATTCTTTCTGATATCAAAGACAATCACAATATAATTATGTTACTGTTGCTTGTTGCATTAATTTAAGTTAAAATTAAAGACACAATGTTTTGAAAGCTGCTTTGTTATCTCAAACATGTGATCCGCAAATAGTATAAAATGTATTTCAATTTCAATATCTAAACAATATTCATACATACTTTCATTTATACATTTATTTATTTATAAATTATATTATTATTTATTAAATATAACAAAACTTTCCGACTCTTTATACAATGTAAAGTGCCACTTGTGATTTTTTCAAATAGTTCATTGGATGTAATTTATCGGACGCATTGTATCAATCATATGCATCAGGTATCAGTATCAACAGCTTACTACATGAAAACCACATAGTAGCTACAGGTTACATTATAGCACTTTACCAGATGATCTTAAACAATTAAAATCTATACACACGTTTAGCAGATAAACAAAATATTTTCTGCTGCATAACAGTTTCCGTACAAGTAGAGAATATATTGAGCATCAAAATGAAAAAAATATTTATTTTAACAATAATGTAATTACTTAATTAACTTTTGTACTGTAAAATTTTAATAAGATACGGTATGTCTGTAACACATAATGTACTACAGCTTGTAGGTCAATGACTTGATCTTGATCGTCCAGTTTCCGACTCATTTACAAATGCTGTGAAGGCCTGTTGTTTTGCTTCTGAACATACGTAGATCCACTATGCTCATGTTTTGTTTAGCTCTTCTTTGCTGTAGTATTAGTAGAGCTAGGACGTACTATTTCGTTAGCAATACAATAAAGTAAAATCTGAATGTCGTTTACCGATGCAAACAAACTTTCTACAACTCGGGAAAGTAATGTCTAATTTTCGAACATTGTTAACCTCGCTTTAGTGGCACTTTTATTGATTATTCAACAAGTATAGCAAATGGGTGGGAAGCAAATGTGCGTGAAGTTGCCTCCAAACTATACATGGAATGTTTACTGTTTTTTATGAAAATAAAACAAATCAAATATCGAATATTTTTTATCTTTTCAGTGGCTCTGAAAATGAAAGATTTGCCTTAAAGTTCTCTATCCGTAAGAGAAGTTTAAAGAAAAGATGTAAAACCATTTGTGAGAAAATACACACATTGACACATTTTTGAAAAATTGCCGTGATTTAACTCGAAATTACTTCAAAGCTACTAGATACTACTTTGAAAAATCTTTATATGAAATCGAGGCAGTGGTGCCGTAGCGATCTCGGGCCGAAGGACCGCGGGTTCGAGTCCCGCCTGGCGCATGGTTGTATTGTGTTTCGTCATTTCACCCCCTATCATCATCGTATCGTGTCATCCTCACAGTTACCATACTGTTACAAGCAATAGTGGTCGTCTAGAAGCAATAGTAATGACTTAGAAGTTGATGCGACCTTAAATATCAAAATAAATATTAAGAAATTCAAAGGCGAAAGCTCAAGTCTAATGGGAAAAATATTGAAATAAAATGATCTTCATTTAATGTATCTTAAAAAGTTACGTCTAGTTCATCAGAGAAAGTCAACTTCGGAAAGAATTGAGCTTACAGGTTAGACGAATGGATTGTTTCTACAGTTAATTTGTTGCAATATATTTTTATTACTTATATCTTTGGAGTCCATTTTCAGAATTTTATTAAATCATAAGCTTAGAACTAAAGATGGGATTTATGTAATTTAACACTCAAAATACGTAGTAGGAATCCGTAAAGCCTGTTTCATTTACTTTGTCATGTCTTCTGAGGAATTAAATAAATGTTAGATTATAAGTATTAGGTTACACAATAGGTACAATTCCCCGTCTGACAATTTTTTTCAATGATATTGCCACCGTCGGTCTGGGTCTGCAAACCTTATCTTCATTCAAACCGTCATCTCTTTCCTATTTGCTTTTTATTAGTTTACAACATTAATGAGAAAAAGAAAGATGATACTCATTGGTACTAAAACACCACAAAAACGAGGCATAAGTAACATTGACTAAATCACAAAATAAATATTTGCGAAAGGGCGTTGAGAAGGACTCATTTTATTTAACACTGTGATTTTATTTTACACTACGAATGATATCAATTAAATAGTAAATGCATGCTCTTTTTAATCTTCTGAGAACTCTGAAGTGTAATTGGTAAATAACCAATGTCAGAATATTATTACTCTACGAGTTAGGAATCCAGCTCGCATCTTCTCACAATATCTTCAAGAACGGTCAGACTCACGAGACCCCTAATAGGTGTTATACAATGTGTCCTAAAATCTGAACAAGAGAAAAAACAAGAACGGGAACTAGAAAAACTTGGTTCTTGGACGTTGCTATCTGTGTTTATTAGATTCTAATTAAAGGTCCGAAAAGGCCAAAACAGACATTTTCGCGCCAAGGGTGGAAAACACATTTTCAATTAACAGTTTGAAAAAATAGTTATTTGTTCTAATGGCTTTGTATTTAATGCCCTAGGTGCTAGTAAACCCCCTCGTTTGGTCAAGGAGTTATCTAATATGATTCCGAAGGTTAAAGCAAAGAAAGAATAATGTGAGTTGGGGTACATTTGTGAAAGATATTTTTGCTGCGATTTGATGCGATGGAGAGACCATTTGGGGTGAATACCAGAATTCGAAAGATTAGAACGCGAAAGGATGTAGGTATTGTAATGGCTTAAAGGCCTTCGGCCTAGCCACATAGGATCAAGTAAGCTAATTTGTCTGTAATAATTACCTATTAAATAAATAAATAATATTGCAGAACAAATATAATCGTAGTACTTAGTTTCCGATTCTCATGATTTGGGGTGGGTTTTCGGTTATACCTCACCCTCTTTCCAGCTGCCTTAAAGACCTTCCATCGAATCTTGCGCTATCTACCGGTCCTTGGGGACATTTCTGGGGAAGAACACCTTCGCTCCGAACACCGTATATGCCTATTTCTGCCCTGAACCTATACATCCATGGTATCCCTGAACTCTATCTCTGTGCTCTAATAATTGTTTTGGATAAATAGACCCAGTTCTCAATTACACACACAGCTACCTGTCAAACAAAGAGGCAATGGAAGGATGAAGGTATAGGGGAAATATAAAACGGACACCGGCGGACCGAACACAAGTTAAAGCATCCATCCCTTACGCGTTATTGAACCCACAGCCGTAATGTTCAAGCACTTGGGCTTACCTGGGGCAATTTATGTCTCACTACGCCTTCTCACTCGACTTGTAAATATGTTACAGCTATGTAACAATAATAATTTGATAAAGCTAATACTCTCCCTAAAACTGACCTTTTTATATATTACAAATGTGCTTTGTAACATTGAATCTATGTATCTGAGTGAAGTTGGCACCATTCGTTTCCATAGGAAAGCCGTAGTTCTGTAGCAAAGTTACTTTATCATCGAAAACTACAAACATCGCACTCCGTAATGAATAACTTTCTCAAAATTAACTAACTGAAATAGTGATGAAGATCATAATTAGAATTAAACTTTAAAGAAAAATGAGGCATTTTTCAGAATATCTCATTTTTCATATTTTTCATATTTCATTGAAAATTATGCAAAAACTAGTAATATTGTGAAAAAATGCATGTCATTAATTTAAGAACTGAATGTGGAGAACCATTTTAATTGAAGAAAAATTCTCTATCTTAAATAATAGAATTCAACGAGACGGTCCAAAAAATCCCACCTTTTGTAATTATGGGAAATTGAGACTTCACAATGAAAATGAGACCCATTATAAGTGTATTTTACTCTATTATAAGAAACTGTGAAAATATGGGGCCATTTTTGAGACAAATTTGAAAATATCTTACAGACTTCATGTAAAATGTCCTCTAATTTGAAAGATTTTTTCAAATCGTACAGTCTTCAAGGCGGCCCGAATCGACTGGAAGATATAATTTTTAGAAAACGAATGCTTTAGGACCTAAGTTTGCTCACAGACCTATGACTGACAGAAACACATTTTCGGTGTTTGAAAACCTGGAAACAGACACTTTCCATATGTTTCGTTAAAACATTGACATTGATTTTCCGCTGCATTACACAGGATGAGTCATAAAAAAATGTCAACTTTGAATTTTTTTCTTAACGGTTCAAGGTATAGAGACGAAATTTTCATCAAACTATTCAAGATGTAGATGTTGTAAATTTAAGTTTTTCTTTACTTTACAGTTATTGCACTAAATGAGCATTATTACGTGGGATATTACACATTTGTTTATACGAATAAGTAGATCTTGAAAAGACACATTCAGCAATACTACACATGTTGGAAACGAAAGAATAATTAACAAGGTAAAAGTATGAAATGAAAATCGATATCGTCTGAGAAGCAGGTACTTGGAAATTCGTGGAGCGGCGCCGGGCAGCTGAATGGTCTGCAAGCTGTTAAGCGGCAGGACAGTGCGGCGGCCTTCGCGATCGCATTGGGTCCCTTTCATCAAATGTTCCGGCGAGTTCCTTACATGTCACAATAATTCAAGGAACTGAATCCCATTTTTGTTCACAAGAATATATCGAAGAGACAAGGAAATCACCAGTTCTATTGCTATTTTCACTACAATCACTGTGTCTGTGGTCTTTATAATCACTGTTCTATTTAGTAGCTTCGTTCATCAGTCAGGTTAAAACGACTTAATTTTTAAAAGGGGCATGCTTATACGAAGTGTGGTAGCTTAAGACTTACACCCCACGATAAAAGAAGTTACTCTGATACCCTTTTTAAATCAATTCGCAAGTGCATTGTCTCTAATTTGAACGGTTTCGGTAGGTCTCCGAGAGGCAGCAAAAGTACAGAAATACATTTATCTGCTTTGCAGTAAAATCGCACTATTCCTGGCAAGGGCGTATTCAACCTAGTTGAAACGTCTTCAGTAAAAAAGAGATATTGTCACTCACTATTTTATGTAAAAATCCAACTTTCTTTAGTATGTACTCATGAGTGTACGTTAAACCATTAATAAAACCAAATATCTTTTATGAAATTATGCTTTTAATAATAACACAAATAGTAGGATTGAAATTTCTACATGTTTATAGCCACCTGTACGCAAAAATGATGCGCCGCAGTCACAAAGCTTTGTTCTATATTCTTTACATTACTCACTCTCTGCATGCGGGCACCTTATATTCCGCAATGTTTAGACCGCCTCTGTTCCGATGTGTTGATTATCGTCACGCGCTAGGTACCTCACGCACCCGACACGCGCTAAGCACCTTATCCGTAGCTTGAACCGACAAAGGACACCTGCACTGCGAACGTACAATACTACTAGAACAATTTGAACTCATTAGTGTTTATAGTTATTCATTAAATACCATGATATAGTATTGCTGAATTTGCCTTCTCAAGATTTTAATAAAATATCTATTATTGTAAGAACGTAGTGTTACAGTCGAAGTTCATCCAATATCTTTAAAATACGAAATTCTATCAAAAATTTAAAAACCACATCTGATAAGCCCCTATGTCCTGAGTCATTTTGTATTAATTTCACCTCCATATCTTGAATCGTCTAGAAAATATTCGAAGGGGATCTAATTATTGACTAACCTTGTAAAACTTTCTCCAAACTTCGTATATGTCTCCATATATATCACTACGTACACTCAGGAAGACCAAAACTCAAACTCTGTGGCCGCGAACAATGCAAACTACAAGCCACCTTGACCCCACGCTCCAATGACCGTGCCTCTGCCAACTCCTGATAACACTAACTTTTCTGCACTGACAACAACCAACAACCTCAGAAGGTCGCAAGTAAGCACTTTCATTTACGCGCAAGTAGGAGCTTCCAACCACATTGAAAAACTAAATAGATGTCTCTTCTCATATTCATGTCATGGATACATTTATTCCACAGCTACACTCTTTTAATAAATTCAATAGCTTCCCCAGTAGTACCAATGGCTCAAAACAAATTCAATTGATTAACACTACAAAACCTAAACTGCAATGGGATTGAAAAACAATTTGATTATTAATCACCATTCATGGCCTCAAATATGTTTGATATTGCCTTCATAACCGAAACTCACTTCAGACCCTCTTCAAAGTGAAAGCTAAAAATCCCAGGATACGTGGGCGGCTTTGCGATCAAGCTGCCAGCGGAGTAACATAATTCACTGACAAATTGCATAATGCATCTTCAATACTCCCTCATCAAAAAATGTAGAAACACTGAGATTCACATTTACACAGTTAAATCAACTAGACTTACTAAATATGAGCTGCTGAAAGGCAGAGTGATAAAAGGAACTGAAATCCGGTTTTTGAATATTCCATATTTGGATAGTGTTGGGTGACTTACATCCCCAGGCAGAGTGGCATACATCAAAGTTTCATAGTGGCCGCTTAGCAGCAGCACTTCTCGGAGTGCCGAAACAGAAACAAACGACACAACAAACGTAAAATATTCTGTCCCTTAAAATTAAGGATAAATGACTTATACCACTCTACCTCTCAGCAGCGCATATAATTGCTACCTACAGACCTCCTAACAAACCATTTCCAACTGACTTTTCCAACAGACACTGTCTCTCAAATACACAATCTTTAATCAATTATTAGTGGCGACCTTAACACAAAACACAAATGCAACACCACTACACCCCAAAGGAATAACTTTCTCCAATGTGCTACAAAATGCCACAGATATTCTCGAATTTGTATACTTTCCAATCTTTGCGTCTGGGCGAGCAGTTTGGTTTTGGCTTGTTCTCTTGGCTGCTGCCTAAAGCAGCCAAGAGAACAAGCCTATCTATTAGCTGCCTAAAATACATTTTTTACATTCTCTCAATTTTTCCGTCCCCTAATGGTAGAAATTAAATACATCATATGAATATTCTAGTAGAGTAAAATCTGGAGCAATATAAGCATTTTCATTGAACATTTTGTAACCATTTTGATAAAAACGCGAATCGCAATAATGTATAAAAATGTCCATTATGTAAATATTAACTTGAGACATAAAAAATACATTTGTGCCACTTTTGTAATATCAAAAGAATACATCAAAATGGAGTTTACGTTATGTTATTCAATGGATACTATCCACTGCACTATCCTTACAAAAAGCTGAAAGAAATAATTTGAAGCCGGTTTTGAGAAACCCTTGATTGTAATATTCCCCCAATTTTTTTTAAAAATATCATAAAAACTACTAATATTTTCTAAAACAATTTGCGTGACATTCAAGAACTATTTTTTGATAAAAAAATGATTTTAAGTAAAAATATCATCTTTCAATAATTTAGTTGTACCAAAAATATCAAACTTTTGCACTTTTAGATAATTTACAGTTGACAGTGAAAATCAGATATATACTATCTTAATACGTATATTTCACCCTAGTCTTATAAGGAATTTTAAGAAAAAATATATCTATTGTTTAAAAAAATGAAAATATTGCAGGAGCTTTCTGCGTTCTTTAAAGAAAACATGGCATTTAGTTGTATTGTGAATGTATTTTCCCAATATATCAGGGGACCGCGAATCATGTTTTTCCCTTCACCCCTTGAATCCAATTTCCCGCATTATTTCATAAGTTTCTTTGTACTACGCATTTTATTTTATATGCGCGTACGCATTGGTGAAGGTAATACTTAAATTGGTAATATCTTCTAAAATTATTCAAATTTACAAATTTTACAGATGCCTCTCCAGAGAACAGAAACACTCGGCGGAGACTCACGCAGTGGGCGTCTTGCGTCAACATAGAATTAAATCTTCCATCGTATTCTTTTCTAAGGATATCACAATGAACGGTGAATTCTACTTGGTTGTCATGCGACATTTACATCTTGCATACGGTGAGGCAAGAAAGAACCTTCTGACTTCTCTCGAAACTACTGTTTGGTCGCAGTATGTACTGCTTGAAAACCTATTTATAGATTCAAAAAAGTTATGATCATCGCTCCTATAATTTGAGATCGAGTACTACTGACATAGGAATACGTAATGTTGCGTGAAGTAAAAAAGAGAAAGGCGAGAGAGTCTAACGGGACGAAGCGCCGTGATGAAAGTTTTTAATAAACGCGTCTGAACTCCTAGAAGGTCGACATACAAACATGCAGCCGAACCATACAGGTGACCACTATTTCAGACTAAGAAATGTAAGCTAGAACGTAAGGTCATTATGACTAAAGTAAGAGTTACAGAAGAGCGTCACATAGCGGAGGTCACAACGGCACTGGTATATAAATTATGATTTCAGCGATAAATGTCATTTATTTGAATTGAACGTTCAGTTATTCTGTCGAAAAGAATAAAGTACAACTCTCTGAAATGTTATTCATTTACCAGAATCTTGGAGCTTTTTTCTCACAAATGGATGCTCTTATTATTACCATAATTATGGCCGCAAGTTCTGTCTAAAATCTTTCAGCATGAAACAGTTGCCACTCGTTCTATTCTAGTGCAGGGCCGCTCAACCAAGGGCTCCGAGAAGCAGCCTCTGGCTTACTGCTCTTTCTAGGCAGAGGAAGCAGATTACGTCATCTTTGGTTGATCGGTGGCAAGCCGCACAGTGAGTCGCGTTTTCTTTCTTCCGGGTATTTTCTATTGTTCGGTCTGAACACGTCTCACTGCTCTGAAAAAGGACATTACGATAGAGAAAAAGCAAAATATTTTTGTAACATTTACTAGTTAGAATATATTTTTGTGATTTGAAATTAAAATTAAAAAAATAATAAATATACCATACAATAATAAAATAAGCATTATAATAAAAAAGAACAAGCAGCACGGAAAGAAACGTTTCTTTTCGCAGATTGCACCAGCTATGCCTACTTTTTACTTGAAAAAGTGCGCTCAATCACATTAAGAAATGTAATTCAGCGACATTACATAGTTTATCATGCTGTTAATTATAAAAACTATTCTAAAAATTACCAAAAATGTTACTAAAAAACTAATAACGGAAATACTGATACGAAAGAATATTAAAAAATGAAGCTAATTCCGAAACCTGTTATTTTTCTTAATGTATTTACATTGTGATCTGTACTGGTACATCACTAATTTTCAATGATAAAATCGCTCACAATTGAACGTTGATCCAAACATACAGAACATTCGAGCTGCATACCGATGCAGTTTCGTGAAACGTTTTTGAAGGACTTCTCATAAAATTCTAATAAATATTTGTTTGTTTGTTTTGTGTCAAATATTTCCCTTAATTCAGTGCCACACTTCAAATCACTCATTTCTAATGGAAAATCACAAAGAACAAATCCAACATCAAAAGAAAAAGGTGGGTATTAAATTCTAATTGTCAATCAAACAAATCCTTAAATCAGGTTTCAAATTCCGAACGCAATGTTCTGCATAAATCAACAAACTTTCCAAAGTTCAATGTTTCGTTAATGTTTGACACTAAAGATAATTTTGAAAAGAATGAGAGGTTCTTTTTCCCCAAAGAGACAGTATAAAAATAAATAAAATTAACATCTTTTATATTGTGTTATTTTACTGTTAAAATAATACAGGAACATCAAAATATATCCAAAACGTACTTTTTGAGAAGCGTCTTTTATAAAAGCATTGCAAGGTTTCTTACGTTCTTTTTCACATTACTTGACATATACAGCAGCATAATTAATTGTATAATGTCGTTGCAAATTAAACTTTATGTGATTAGGCACTTTTTTGCAACCTAAACATTTGGCCTAGCTGCCCCAATCTGCAAAATGATACTTTCCTTCCCATGCTGCATTGAAAATTGTCGGTGTGGACGCTTCGGTTTTTGAAGTGTTGGCGTCCACTTCCATGTTTACGCGACTGGAGGTATCGGGACACTGACAAAGATTATCGCAAGAGGCGGAAAGCTGCGCCTCCGGTGTCGGACTCTCGGTAGTCAGCACAACTCCGTCATCCCGAATCGCTCTGCTTGAGCATCTCTGTTCCCGTGAGTGAAAGGGGACATTTGCGTCCTTTCAAAAATTTTATCTCCGAAAACCGGTATCTTAGACCCATGTTCACTGCTGACACATGATTACACTTTCTATTCTCTGTGATTTTTCACTGTCATCTGAAACATCCTGTAAATGTACTTTTTGTCCTCTGATGATAATTTTATCCTTTTGCCGTCATTCAATGTTTCGGTACCAATACCCACAAAATCTGGTTTCTTGCAACACCACTTGTTAGAGGATTTATTTTGAAAGCTAACAACTGGCATTTATGCACTTTTTCATTACCAGGGTCGTGTAATAAGAGTTTTTCTGCCGAAAATTCGCGTTTTTTTCGCGTAATATTACATAACTTTCTCTCCACTCCGTAACAAGAAAATAAAATGCTTTTAAAATTACGACTTTAAGTTCTATGGGTAATACAACAAACACACTTGGAATTTACTTTGCCCTTATACAAGCCTCGAAAACTTATAATAACTTATATAAACCTCAAAATATAACAACTAATAAAAATTAAAATTTAATTTACGTTCTTGAATTTTTGCCAAAAACAAAGAAATGCACTCTTAATGCATATGATATCGCATGATATGAAATCACAGCAGAAACAGTGCTTTGGTTTGTATAAGTATCAGTATTATTTGACACAAAACAGGCAATACACTATTTCATCTCAAGTTGTTTGCTAATTCTTACACATTTTCTTTGAACTACGCAAATCTCATTGTCAGAATTTTAATATTTTTGTTCTAATTTTGAAAACTAACAAGCTTACTAATTGAAAAGGAGAAAACAAAATATTTAAAAATATTACTCAAAATGTTTGTATTCCTATTATTTTTACTTTCTCGCCTTACTTCGCAAGAAGAGAAAGTATTGTAATCCTGCGCCGGAAAAAGGAGAATTTTACACAGAGTTACAAGATAAAAAGTTCGTACATCTTGTTCGTATATATAGTAAATTACTTAATCTAACACGTTGTGCAGTCAGAATCTGTGTGTCATGAGTCCTTAATACCGACAATTTGATTGACGGGAAAACACCTGTCAGCCTGTCCGTCTGTCTTTTCGTCTGTGGAGACACTAGCAGTTAAACCGTAGAGAAGATTTTCTCCAAAATTGATATTGTTCAATTATTTTAAAAGACGTAGATCCTCTGAGTTTGAAAGGGATATTTCATTTAGGAGGCTACTGTACGTGAAGCCTAGAAACAGTTTCAAAATTATCTCAATATTCTTGATATCCTCGAAATTATTGAAAGATTTTTACTGCATTTTTGATATGTCTATCTTACTGAATAATGTCAGTATTTTGTAATCATGAAAGTAAAATTCTTGAATGCATACTTGAGAACATATTTTTAATGCTTTAAATTCTTATTGCCAGTCTATTTTTTTAATTTTTAGTCATTATTGATTTTTTCGGAATGTAAATATTACGATAAAATTATCTGTATGAAATTTGCAACAATGGCACATTATAGTTCCCAACTTTGGTTTCCTCTCTAGAACGTCATGTGTGTTCATTCAATAATGTATTGCAATAGTATATCACTAGAATTTATTCACGTTATAACAAATAGATATGTTTACATCAACTATATTTCATGGAAAAAAATGTTTTAAGTATTTAAAATATAATTTGAATAAAGAGATTTGAAAACCAAAACTAATCGCCAAAGGACGAAAAAGTGCTGGTTGCTGTAATTGTTGTTTTTATTATTATTATTATTATTGTTATTATTATTATTACTATAATTCACTACTCAATGTGTTATAAGTCGGTTGAATACAAAATCAACTTCAGGTTGCATCCAGATCCTAAGGAGTAGTTCTAGGGACTGTCGATACATTTACAATTCTTTGTAGTGGGCTGTTCTCAATTAACACTCGGCATTCCATGTTCTAAATGTAACGCCAAATACCAAGAGGGATATACGTATACCTCACTTGAATATTACGCAAGATTTATTTGAAATATGAAATAACGAACTAATATAGGAACATTTTGATTATTTTCAGCAGTTAATATAAAATGAAAGACAAATTTAGTAAAATTAAGAAAATTTATTCCTATGTTTCTCTTTTACAACACCAATACACTTCATCAAAATACTTCTTTTAAAGTTATTCGCGTTTTAGGCCATTGATGCATATTTTTAATGTTAGGTATTTGAATGTTTATTACAAGTAAATGACACACACCTATTGCATCTTGTTCTACTCTTTCTACCTCTGTTTCTAAAGATTAATAAGGAATAAAAACTGGTGAAGCGGAATACCAAGCGGGGTACAAATGTATCCCAGTTCTTGTTTTTAAGTACAAAACGTAAAACACCTTAAAATTATTGCTTTTATAAGACGTAATTGTCAACGTAAGTATTCTGGACAATGTAAAGAAATTCCAATATTACAAAATAAGCGAAACGTACACAAGAAAAAAGTGAGATTGGGGTACACGTGTACCCCGCTCGGTATTAGCAGCGCCATTCACATTAGGGTTAAACAACGCATTTCACTACTCAGTCTTTTGAATTATCTGGGAGTCTAGCGAAGTTCTTACACAAATTTTGAGAAACAAATCCCAGAGCTACGATAATTATTGGGAAGATCTGTGTTTTTAAGCCCCACATTCGGCTCATCTCGATTACCAAACTTTTGTATTTAAGGTGTTTCTCTGCCTTCTTGATTACGACGTTTCGATCGCATGGCACAGCATCATCTACAAGTATGGATTTTCTCCTTCAAATTCAGGATAACAAATATCCGGTTTGTTTGTCGCCATCGTTATCAGCTTCAATTTGTTAGGCGTTCAATTTTGTACGCTGTCCAACAAATAGAGAATAAAAAATTAAGAAAATAGACATGATGTGCCTGGTGAGTGTTCATATCACTAGGAGCATGTCTTTAGAACTTGGAGGGCGTTACAGATCTGACAGTGGAGGTACGAACTCGTAACTACACACACTAACGTAATTTTTCCAAGTATTATGTCCTTGATGGCATTGGACAAGCTGTGAAAATATGATCAATGGTTTCTACTTGTTCCTGACACATGCGGTATTTAGCATCTTTGGAAATTTTGAAAACCTCTTTATATAAACCGGTTCTCAACGCCTGATCTTGTACATTTGTCTTGATCTTGTAGCTATTACAACTGCTTCCAATTCTGGCTTCCTTCTTCCCTTTTATGCCACTTAAACGGTAGAGCATTATTGATCTGCACCTTTGTTCATTTTTTTCAGATATTGTTCAGATTGTTTTGTCTTTTCACGATTTCTTTAACATTTTGTGCGTTATTGTTGTTTTTGAAAAATATACTTATATGCTATAATTAATTATTTGGATGCAGAAAATCATTTTACAATGGAATATATGAACTAAATAGACGAAGAGATGAATGATAAGCAAAATAGGTTTTCATGGTCGCATTGTTTTGTTTTACCTTTGACGGAAGGATGAATGTTTCCTTCCCTCACATCGACGAATATTCTATGTAAACACATTTGAAAACAATTACGTTTAGTAGCGGGGTTACTGTTTATACGCGAATCATGGAGAAGGAAAATGGAGACCGACAAATTTTAGTGAGAATCTGCCCACCCTCGTATTTTGCCTCCGGTTATTGCAACATAATTCAGCGAAAATTGTGCCCCTCCTGGACTGAGCATTCCTATTCCCGTGAGTATGTGCACTACCTATTAATTCACCCCTCTTTCAGTGTACTGCAAATGTGTAATTTCATATACAATATTTTTCTGTTGTTTTGCAAAAATGTTTTGTTAGCGAAAATTGTTTTATCTTGACTTATAGATCCCAGATGTTTTTAACTCAGTTTGTTACTCCCTTTAAGTGATCAGCTAATGTGTCTACTCTCACTCATTTCACGCACACTTCGTAACTGTACACTCCGTTTCCCCTACTCTCTTCTTTTGAATTGAATGACAAATTGTATTGTCTCAAACGTTATTCCTCTCACGAATATTGTGGAGTGTAATTTTCATGTTGTTGTGAATGAAAACATGTATTCTCTGGGAATTACATTGCAACTACCTTCCCATTTCTTGCTTTCCTGAGCATTTGTTGAGAGTCTACTCCTCCAACAAATAGAAACAATGTTAACAACAACACATCTCACTGAAAAAAGGAACAAATATCATTCGCACCCTTATGGTGTATACACGCAGTTTGATTCATCGGTCTTTTCCAAATTTCATTTAATAAAATAGTCAAGTATTTTATATTTACAACACAATTAATCGGATTCATTATTCTCATTTTTCTCATTATCTCGTAACCATTGATGAAAAAAATTAACTTACGACAGTAAATAATGATAGCATTGTAGTAGCAAATACCGATCGACGATGACGTTCATTTAATACTAAAATTTACATTTTGTATGACATTCGATTCTTATTTTACTCTTTTTTAATCTTGGCTTTCTCTTTATCGATAACTTTATACACTATTAACACATTCACAAATTAAACCTTCACAACATACTGTGTATTTAGTCACAAGTATTCTAATAATTCCATTATTGCGAAGTTAGGGATTATTTACACATCTTGAGGCAGATGTGTTTTATTAAGAACCATTAAAAATGGCCTTACACTGATTGTTATACCGCTAAACCTATGAGTTATAGCATCAGATTATTTTAAGTATTAAATTGACTAATATATTTAATCTATCATGTCTATTTTCTTAATTGTTTATTCTCTAAAATCTCCGAAATCCCAAAAACATCTAGGAGAGTTACACTGTGACAAAACAATCTAATATAATGCTGTCCTACAAAGGTATTTGTAAACGAAATAGTACTTTTTCAGAAATTTTATCAATAAGCAATTTCTTATATCAGCCAGTACAAACAATTTGAACAATATTCTCCAAATAGGTATAATTGACATGTTATATCAATAATAATTGTTTCATATTTTCGGTCGCGTCAGCTGCTATGGTTATTAGTCCCGTTAGTATAGAACGTTTTTTGTCACGGGACGATATTCTCCCTATTGAATAGTAAGAACTGACGCCGACCTACTGGAGGGCTTACAGGATTTTCTCATCCAGGATTCTCCCACTGACGGGGTACCACATTAGCCGGGTCTAATTCTATGTTCTCGGCTGCTCTCGCGACATGCGTTGTAGTGTAGTGTATGTACGTGTGAGTGTAGGTGAGGGATAAGGATAAGACAAGAAAGAGAAAGAAAAGACAGCGTTCGGTACGCGGCCCGTTTGTTAGGGTACTGCTCCGGCATTTGGCATTCGCCTGGTGTTGATCGATGAAACAACGAAAATCTATCGAACAAAGCAGCCGGCAGCTAGAATTCTACTCCAAACAGCGGCTAAATTCGATCTAGCCATCTAGCTAGTGTCTAAAATCCTGCTATCGTCGATATTCGAACAGTCAGAGGCACTGAAGTGACATCTGTAGATCTCTTGAGACATCCCAGCTGGCTTATATCAATGATGTAGGGTTTGTGTGGAACCAGGACACCAGTTGGTAGCTTTTATTTTTCAACGCACATTTGGTTATTAGTTTTGATACGCTTGATTATATGAATGGAAACAACATTTATTCGGCAACTTTATGCTATTTTTATATTCGTTAATGTTTGACTGTCAAACTTATAAAATCGTTAAAAATCTTCTAGTCAAATTGTGGCAATCAATCCCAATTGTGGGATATGTTAGTGTACGTTTTCAAGTTGGAAATAGCGTGAGGTAAGTTCACACGTGACAAAATGGAGTAATAAATGAATGTCAAAATAAATTATTTCTCAACATTGCATTACAGTAGTGATTGCAAATGCTTGAGGCACCGTGTAGTCTTGCAAAACAGCCTCACATTGGAAACTACAGCAGTATTGGTATTTTGAAAAAAAAGGCCTTAAAAATCAATTTTCAATTTCACCTAATCACTTTTTTTTAAATAAAAAAATGCTTCTTGCCTTTTCGTAAACATTTGCATAATTTTCACACTTGAGAGGGTTAAGCGCTGCTCTGAACAGTCTGGTTGATCCATCACTTCGGATGATGCTCGTAGTTTTTCCGTCTCGCTTGTGGTAACCGAACAATATTCAATAACCTTTAGACACTGAATAATAATGTTTATAACTTATTTTAATGATCAAAAGCACTTCAAAATACGATTATATTATTCGATTATACACTCTCTCCTGGTAAAATTTCATAAAAATCCGTGAGTTGATTCTTAGAGCCAAAGTGTCTTTTGAACTTAAAGGGAAAATATTGAAAATCTGTTTTTAATTGCAGTAGTGAAGTACCCGTTTCCGAAACAAATGAATCTTGTAATTAAATTCGTGAATGACCAAAAATGAATATGTATCTTGAGGTTACGTTGCATCCCTAATACATGACACTTGAACAATTTGTATGATTTAGAATAATAGAAGAGAAGAAAATTTTGAGATATCTATCGCTTTTTGAAAAAACAAGTTACTACAGCGGATGGAGTCCTCCATAATGGGTGATATGCAGCCATTGCAAATACCTCAAAGACATCTCACAAGGTTGGTAAGGATCAGCAACGGTTTCTCTCAGAATGTTTGTTTATTTCAGTGTGATTTTGTTACGTAGCCACTTGATTTGACTTGAAAGTTTTTTCAAAACAACAATAACAACAAATGAACAGTAATATATGTATGTGACGTATGACAGATGACTCCTTATAATTATTCATTCTAGAATTACTCCTCAGAGAATTAAATGTTATTATTATATCAATTACTTTTCACTATATATTTCTGGAACATCATGTATAATATCAAAAATGAAGAGTCAAAATAATACAAAACTAGTATAGATAAACAGCACGAACTTTCTCGCATTATTTGAAACAGTTATATAATATTAATATGCTACTTAAACACGCAAAAAATATGAAACCACGCGTGAATTCGAACTCACGTATTTAATTAGCAACCCTTACCTAATCGACTTAGTCGATATAGCAACCCTCCCAAGTCTTTAAAGAGATTATTGGAAGTTGTTAAAAACAGCTTTGAAATGAGTTTGAAAGAAAGCTGAATATTTGGAACTTTTAACAATTCCAACGTTTTGAATAAAATCGTACGAAATCAAGTAAAACATAAACATAAACTTAACATATTTCTGAAAACATAATTTAACGTTCTAGTTTACACGATCTTTAAAAGTTGTACCAATTTTATTCAAAATGTAACAAAAACTCATCTACCAACATGAATTAGGCTTCAACGTGTTCCAGTGTTTAGTTGTTTTTTTTTCCTGCCAACGTCTCTCCTTCGTGGGATATATTGAAGAGATAATGTCGGTTATCTCTCACTGAACATCCTTTCCAAACGTTCACACAATTTTTTCCTATTAGTAGATATTTTAGCAAAAACTTATACTTAAAAATTTTTAATTGACAATTTAGGAATATACAGACAATTCAATGAAAATCGGAACTGTGCCATTTTTATGAGCACACTTTGTTCTCTTTGAGAAAAAAAGTAATCCAAAATATGCTGTTATTTTAGGGGACGTCATTGAGGTTTTCGAGATGATTTTGAAAAGGTCATTGAGGTTTCATGAAAAGTACCTACATAACTAAAAGATTCGTTTCAAAGTTTTCTCGAAATACCGTTCGGGTATCATCAGAACTGGAGAAAATTCTTGCAAAGTTTTAAGCAATAGAGTAGTCTACACACAAGCAAATGAACCGATGGACAGAGAAACTTTTTGACAAAAAATATCGGTATCAGGAGGACACAAAAGTGTTTCCTGACCAAGAAGTGACACTACAATCGATTCCCTCTACCACGTAAGTAGTATACGAGAAAATAAATTTTACAATAATGAAAATATGTATTATGATTCATTTAGTTTTATCTACATAATCTTCTTTTCTCTCGAGAATCTCAGAAGGTCAGCGCGATATCGTTAGAGAAGAAATACACTGCGGGGATTTAATAAGACGGCGGTAGCCGTAGAAGTCTCGGTTTACAGACTTTGCTGGTCGCCGGCAGAACTCTCCATTCCCCAGCGCCAAGTCCCAGTGTTTTCTGGCGTTACATATGAAGGAGACATATATAAGCGGCAAGGTGCAACCTTTAAGCTTGTTGCAAGAATACACTGTACATTTTATTATTTTTAAATTTGCCGTTTTAGCGATCGGTTACATAACTTTTCCTCCTTTCAAAGAACTTTGTAAGGCGAGAAAGTAAAAACATTGATACTTACCGCAAAACTTATTAAAAACATTCTCATATAACATCTAGAAATTCTCAGCTGATTTTGTAAAACTGTTTCTTATATCTTTTTTATGTTCAGGAAGTCTGCATTTTTTTTACTTTACCCCACCCTGGGGAAAAGTGGAACAAAGCTAATTAAATAATAATTTTAACTGCCTAAACAAATATTGGTAAATAATATAAAACAGAATTTAAAAAAATATACTGATGTAATGAAGATTTATTTCATCACTAAATACATAGCTACTTTTTTACCAGTTTGTTTTTTGATGTGGGTCTCTCGGCTGAACCTATAATAATAATAATAATAATAATAATAATAATAATAATAATAATAATAATAATAATAATAGCCTGTTCACATCCTCTAGTAGGGCAAAGGTCTCTTACCTTGTAAGGTATTCTAAATGTATAAGCTAGATAGCATGTTAGATACTATTTGTTTGCCTTATTTTCTGTTCATTCCTCACTATTGCCTTCATTTTGTTCATGTCTAATCCATATCACTTCACTATCACTTTTCACTACCCTTTTCACTATCATTTCACAGTTATATTTTCTATCTAAATGTAGCTTCACTATGCGCACGTTTTGTTGAACTCTCCTTTTGCTTGTAATGGTAGGAGTAGAGGTAAAGGCGAGTTACTATTTTATTAGCGATGCAGAAAAATCATACCTGCAATTCGTTTACCGATGCAAATATGTTTTCTATTGATTCGGGAACGAAAAGGGTCTAGTTTTTTTTTTTCAAGTATTTTTAATGCCGCGCTTCTTTAAAATTTATTTTTATTTATTTATTTACTTATTTATTTATAGTTAAAATGATAGGAAGGGATTGTGGAACTCAAGGAAACGTGCACAGATCATCTTCTACCCCATACGTCTCATGCATTTTTTTGATTAAATAAATTTAAATCTATCAATTAATTTCGTCGAGTGTGAATAATTTCTCTCCAATGCCTGCGGTCTCCGGTTCTGGTCCGTTGATTTTCAAATCTTCTTACTGTGTCGCCTAACCACCATGTTCTCTGTCTTCCAATATTTTTCTTACCAGTCCTAGGGTGCCATATTGTAATTATGTAGGTTCATCAGTTTGTGTTCATCCTCATTACACGTCCTGCCCATTTCCATTTTAGAAGACATGTAAATTGCCCTTTTAGACGTATACCTAATATTTTCTTTTTCATCTTCCTTTGACATATTTTTATCATATTTTTCTCCCTTTCCGTTAGTGAGAATGTCGGTGAACCATATAATAATACTGGTTGGACATAGGTATTCATAATGTCTCTCTTTATTTTTAGGCTATAGTTGTTGTTCAGTAATATGAATTTTAATGAAAACAATTGTTTTTACACTTGTGATATCCTGTTTTATATTATGTATTCGGGAGGATTCTTAAAGGTTGTGATTTGGCTCAAATACTGGTACTTGTCTACGTATTGCATGTCTTCACCATAAGCTGTAATCGGTATTTTCGCACAGTTGGTCATTATTTTTGTTTTTTGAGTGTTTATTATCAGTACTACTTCTTTGTTTTTTTGAGGAGGTCGTCTATTATTCTTGTAATTCCTTAATTGATTTTGTTGTAAGAACTATGACAACAGCCGTTTTCATTTTTCGAAAAATTGTCTCCAAAAATATTATAAACAATTTTGGTGAAAAGGGGTCACCTTACTGCACTCACCCTTGTAGTTCAAATTACTGTCCCTCCGAACCTGTTCTCACTTTTGCTTTACTATTGAGGTAAATTTCACCAATATTTGTACTTCGTTAGTACTCCTTCTTTTATGAAGAAAGATATTAGAAAATGTACGTGGGCGGCAAGGGGGTGTAGATCTTTAATCGATTACGTAATTGCAAACAAATAGCTGCTCAAATTGTAGACACAACAGTAAAGAGAGGAAGCGATATAGGATCTGACAATTACCTGGAAGTTTCGCCCATAAAGCTGTAGGCTAGATGGAAGAAAATGAAAACGAAAGAACCAAGAAATAATGAAGAGGTTTTTAAAATGTATCTTTAAAAAAAATAAAGTGTAAAACAGTTGTATCAAAACAGAATTAATATTCAACTTCATAATATTCCAACAAGTGATAAAGTAGAAATAGAATGGCAAAATACAAAAACTATCTTGAGGTAGGCAACAATGGAAGCAGTAGGGTTAAAAAGATTTAGAAGAAAGAAAGGACTTCGTATATGGTCTGAAGAAATGTAGAAAGCAGTACACTTCAAACAGAAAAAATACAGAACGTATCTCGGAACTCCACCATCTAAAAACCTAGAATTCAATAGGGCTAGAAGTGCAGGAAACACCATTAAAAGATCTGCGCATCAAGATTCATGGGATAGGTTTATAGGAAATATTTAACATGACGTACGTGGTCGGTAGTCTCTAACATATAAAGTAATGCAGAACTTAAACAGAGAAGACAACACCCACATTGCCGAAGAGACGAAAGTGCTTGGTTAGAACATTACAAAAAGCTGTGGAATGAGGAAAATATTCAAGAAACTAGTAATAAAGAATAACTAACAGAAACAAACAGCCTGACATTTGAAGAGTTGCAAGAAGCTCTAAAAAACATGAAAAAACAACAAAATCTCCGAAATTAAATATCATAAATACTGAACATTTTAAATATGCTGAAATTGTATTCCATTTGCGCCAATTACATTTTATATGAGTTGGACAAAATGAAGTTCCTGAAGAAAGCTACAATCAAAAATAATATCACTTTTTAGAAATGGAAATCAATGCGAAACAAATAATTATCAAGAAAAAGCCTCTTCGATACAACATATATACTGTATGCTAGAATATTAAGCAACCCTTTGAAAGCCATAGCAGCCTCATTTATTTAGATTTATTTATTTATTTGATTTTAGAAAAGGGCGAGCGTGTACAGATGCCCTATTTTCAATCAAAAGAATATTTGAAGAAATAAGGAAATTTAAGTGCGAAATACATATAGCATTTCTAGATCTAGAGAAGGCTTAGTAGACGATTAGAATAAAAAAGACGCCTGAATTTACAATGATTTCCGCTTATTGTTGTATGTACAATTTCAATTACTTATCCTGCAGTTCATTATTTATCGTGTTTGGTGGATAAAAAAGCGGTTTTATTCCCACAATGGGCCTGAAAATTATACTGCGTCTTATACACCGTCAAATACGGTACAGAAAATTATTCCTCGATCCGCTTAGTGATTTCGTTAACAGTTTCGATTATCTATGCCTTTGGCACCCTACCTGATTTTGTACTTTTCAGGTGCTTGAGGACCGTTATCAATCCAGATAGTAATAGAGAAAGAAAAACTGTTGTTCCAAACGAAAGTTTTACATACAAACCCTTCTATTGACTTTCTTATATTTACAATGCATAAATTCAATTGAATTCCATAGAATACGCCCTGATAAGACACACTGAATCATAACCGTATGAGTTATTCATTTGACTTACAGATATGAGGGTGCATTAAAAAATGGTGATTGAAATTAGAAACCCACGCAACTGTCATCGGCACATGCGGCCCCAGTTCAACTCCGACCGCAACAGCCAAATACTCACTGCGACGCATCACGCTTTGGAAAAGGTCAATCAGTATTGTGAGATTTGAGAAAATAGCATTTCGTGCCGTAATAGACAGTGCTTATAATCACTGTTACAATACTATGACCATTTCAGAGGTAGCAAATATAAGTTCGCTCCGAACACTTTCTGCACTTCTGCCTTACTTGTTCTTATAATCATTGAGCGTAATTACTTTAATACAACATAAGTTCTACAAAAACTTCGCTCTTTTATCCTACCGAAGATTTTCGGGTCGAAAAATATTTTCATTTCAAAAGGTGCTCTTTTATGGTATTCTTATAGTTTCGTTTCGATACGATTTACAAAAGCGACAGATCAAGGAATAATGAGAATATATCTGTGGATTTTTATTTAACAGTATCAAAATATTAACTGAGTGACGCGTACACATTGAAGTAGATCTATGAGAAATCATTATATTATTTATTTATTTATTTATTTATTTATTTATTTATTTATTTATTTATTTATTTATTTATTTACGTCAAAACAGATAAAAATTATGTGTGACGTGCTATGGCGAGAAGTTAATTTGAAGTAACATTTATGTCCAGAAGCAAAACAAGGGGCCATTTCAGCATTTGCCCGAGGATCAGAGAAACTGGACGAAAACCTGATCAAGATGGGGATTATTGATACAGAAGCTGAAATACAATACTTGTTACAAGTTCTTGAGAATTATACAATTCTAGTAGTAAATAATACATTATATGTTACTGTTAAAAATTAATATTACTTTCCTTTCGGATGCTCGGTATAGTCTTTAATAATATAGAAATAGTTGTGCAGCAGAAAATATTTAATTTGGGACTTAAACTTTTGTATCGAATTTAATCGTTTAATGTCAACTGGCAAGGTGTTGTAAAATAATATGCATGTATTATATGAAGATTTTTTGTAGTGAGCGGTTGATACTGTTACCTGATGAATATGATTACTACGTCGAGTATTGTAATTATAGACAACGGCGTTTGCTGAAAAAATATTCCCGCCCTTACGTAATTTTTGACGAAAAGCACTGATTCATATATTAAGACACAAGGTAATGATAAATAAATTAATAAAGATTAATAAAGGCTTACAAAAATCACATGGGTGGGATTTGCTTATTATTTGTACGATTATTTTCTTGTAATTTAAAAGCCTGGGAACTATAAGATGTATTTTCCCAGAATATTATGCCAGATCTCAGGCGGGAATGAACATTTCCGAAATATACAAAATGAGCAGTTTGGAGGCTGTCTGAATTTGAAAGCATAGCATAGAGAACTTAATTTAGTGTTCAAGTCATTTAAATGACGTTCCATTTAATGTTTGACTGAATTGAAAGACCTAAAAATTTTGTTACCTTAACATCATTTCCAGTGAAGTGTGGAGCTGCTTATTTGAAATGTAGAACTGCATTGACGCAGTTTTCTTTTCATTTACCATTAATTTGTTATTACAAAACGAATTTGAAATATCTGATATAGTACTATTTATGGTTTCTGTTAGGCAAAGAATATTTGTATCACCCGCAAAGAGAACTATTCTTCCGTGTCTAATTGTCGAGACCACATCGCTTACGTATAGTAGGAAGAGAAGTATGGCCTAAAATCGATCCTTGCGGGACTCCACATGCAATTGGCAAAGAATCAGAAAGGTGTGTACATAATGTTTCATTATTCCAGTAAGGTATTTCTACATTTTGATATCGTTGTTTAAGGTACGAACATAACCAATCTAGAGCAAAACCACGAATTCCACACGTAGGTAATTTTGAGAGTAAAATGCTATGATCAATGACGTCATAAACTTTTGAAAGATCTAGAAATATTCCAATAGGTGCTTCGTTTTGATCCATGGATGAGGCAACAAGAAAATATGGCTGGAAAAAAATGGCAATCTGAAAACGCGTCGTGTTTACTAAGAAATGTTTCTATTCGTACGTAAAAAAGTCTCTCTAATATTTTTGAAAAAAAAACAACAAAAGAGAAATTGTCCGATTATTTTGAATTTCATTTTTGTTGCTTTTGTGAAAAGCGGCTTAATCTTAGCTGTTTTAAAAATATCTGGAAACATTACTGTGCATAAGGATGCATTAAATACGTGTGTAAACGGGTGTATAATGACGGGCTCGCAAACCTTTAACAAACAATCCGGAAATTGATCTAAACCGGCTGAATATTTATCTTTTAGTCTCCCAATTATTTTGAGAATCGCATGGGAAGCAGTTTCGGAAACAAACATCGTGCCTGAAATTTTTGGAGAAACATCTGATGCTGAATTTTGTGGCTGAAGACCCTTAGTGAGATCGGCAGCAATTCTCGAAAAGTATTGGTTCAAGAGACTATCGTTATCTTTTAAAACATCATTCTCCATAAGGTTTGTAGTTGATATGGTCGAATTGTTTACTATATTCCACATTCCTTTTTTTTATTACTTGAGTTCAAAATATCCTGGTCATGTTTCACGATTATAGCCTGCCGTATGACTTTTCTTAACAATGATTTTTATTTTTGAAGTAGTGAAGGAAACCTTGAGATACGTTATGAAGCTTAGAAATGAAAGAAAGAATTCGGGTGTTTTTACATGATGTCCTAATCCTTTGTGTTTTTCAAGAATTGCTTTTCCGTCAAAGTCACAATCAAAATAAATTGATAGTTCTCTGATTTGACAATATTGTGATTCTTTCTCGGCCACACAAATAACTTGGTAGCTGTAACACATTCATAACAAATGAATGCTATTTTGTGGTTTTGAAAATGGAGAAAAACTCATTTTTTTAAAAAAACTAGAGTTAAAATTATTCTTCCGCATATAAAATGGCAACCAAATGTCGCACAAAGGAACAAAGGGAAGTCTCTGGACGAGAAGGTTCAAATGGGGCCTCTATCTGTGATTATTAAACGCGAAATAAGGAGTTTTAGATCAAACCAATATAGGTTCGCGTTAAATCATAAATTAGATTTAACCAGCGGAGAAATCACTCTTTATTTTATGCCATTGAGTATCTTTCGTATTCCCGAACCCGTATTCTTAAGACTGAATTTGTAAAATGTTCGTACGTAAACTATTAGAAGTAAAACTGTCAATAACGCAGATCGAACATATCTTGTACTCGTCCTTATCTTGTTCCAATAATAAAGAATAACGTAAATTAAATATGTTGGTGACGAATAGTTTGTTACAATATTTTTTAGCTCGAGATACCTTCAAAATATTTAACAAGAACCTTGTCTTTGTTGGGGTCGGCTGAGGCCCTCATTTGGGGCTTCTGACTTCAGGTGGTCTGGTGCGATGCACCGGTTCAGCCTAGCTACGCCTCTGGCATTTCTACATTTTATCATTCAACTGGCGACGTTCCTGGTTCAGTGCGAATAAAAAGTTCATATCCAATTTTAAAACCCTACTTTCTTGAAATACATCACTTCCACAATTATTACATTAAAAATGACACAAAGGCAATTAATAAAAATTGCTTTCAGTTAGCAATACTCACGATTATAGAAAATATACATAACTAACTTATTTCAACAGCAATGCATCATACTCAGCGTTTATCACGTTGTGCCTACAGACCGCATTTTTCCGCATTCATTTCTAATGTTAAGACAATCACAACTTGTTATACTAAATGAAGCTCTCTACAATAATACAAATCATTGTCAATTCATATAACAATTTTTATTTCAATAATATATAAGTTGAAAGGTATATAATCATTTACTCGATCATAGTCATCAGAATTTTGATCGAGAATGTGGAGACTAACGCGTAAGCTCCTACTGCAAACACTTCGTTTTTCGAATGGAAGCTAAAATTTTGTTTAGAATGCCCTCTTTATAAGTAACAATAATAATACACGTGATGTGTACGGTTAAACGAGATCAAACGATCAGCAATACACGACCGAACAAGCAGTGAAGGGTGGAAGGATTACCGCAACACCACTGGAATAATTCCCACTCACCTCTAGCCATATACGCGTATGTTTGAGTAGTATACTGCAATACATTGTCTTTCTGTTTGCTGAATAAAGGTCCAATTACTTACACCTATCAAAGTCGTTAATGCGTGACGTTTTTTGCCAATATACTGTATATTTCAACAATAGGCTTATTCCGTAATATCAAAATTGAATAAATATTACATTTTTAATAAATCCCTCTGAAATAATTACCGTATAAATTCAAAACGTCCTAAATATGATTTCGTTATATGTTCTTTTAATTGCTATATTACACAATGGATGAATTATGTGTAACAAGAAAAAAAGAATACTCAAGGCGAAAAATTAAAAGATTGGACTTCTGGTTGTAATTGGTAGATTACTGAGAAAAACAATTCCTAAAATATTTAATATTACATAAACTACCACAGAATACCTTCCTAGCCATTGCATTGAAATCAAAATTGTATTTTTACGATAGAAATAAGTAAAACGTTTTAGAAACAGTAACAGCAACTGTTCTTATTTCTAATTCATAATATGTAATAGTAATAATTATAAAATTTATAATAATAATAATAATAATAACAACAACATCATTTCAGGATGTGCAACACTCACACAGACATATTACACAATGTACCATAACCAGATCGCTTCAATTATTCACCAACAAATTGGAACCAACCATAAATTTAGTGATCATTACGCCCCTCATTACGCATTCAAACCTGGTACTGTGTTGTAAAATGAAACGGTCAGAATTTATTTCGATTGCACAATTTTGACGCACAAGACTCTAGAACATAACAGGCCAAATATTTTTATAACTCTCAAGATGCCAAAACCCCCTTTCTCATGATTTCCAGCCCCTTCCTACAGAAACATACAAAAATCATTCTCGGAAAAGATATGGAAGTACAGCGATCTGGCATATGGAATCAAAGATCAATGGAAACAGGACGAAGTATTCATTCTCCCAATAATTATCTCCAGCACTGTCCTTATAGAAAAACACGCCAAAGAAAACCTTCACAAACTCGATATTCCTCCTAGGCTTTCAAAACTAATTCAAATGTCTGTAATCCTAAAAACATGCCGCATTGTCCAGGAACTTTCTAGATTCAGTCTTAAATAAGTAGCAAGTAACACACTTGGCGAAAAGCTCATTGTTATCTGACAAACAAATATTTCTGTGAAACAGCAATGTGTGAAAATAAAATAATAATTATAATAATATCAACGGCAGCTCTACCTATGGGATTCATGCTTGAGTGTCGCTTTGTTTCCTCCGTGAGCTACGTTGGCAGTAAAGTAGCTAATCGTAGGGTCTCCCTTGCCGAAAAGATCTTAGAAATGAGAGATCTTAGATTCTTGGAAAATTTGGTTTAGATATTTCAGAGGACAGTCTCAACGACATATTCGAAGAAGAAGAGGATGATTATATAATGTGAAAATGATTGAAGACGCACTTCGAAGACTTTACTGCAACGTTTTCCTCGCAGTGCAAGGCTAAAATAGTGTTTATTATTGGATTTTAAGTGGGTGTCAGCATGTAGTGCGGAGTAAGTATAGAGGGATAGATGGACCCTGGAACTATCTGTTATTGGCACATGGGTTATTGGTACAGGACAGAAACCGGGGTGGCACTTCTGGACCATTGACCAGAAGTTAGGCCTGAATCTTCCGTTATATCCAGCAAAGGAGTTTTACTTCAGCAATCTGTGAAATTTTGTAATGCCTCTTGAATGGCCTACACGAGATACAAAGAAGATAGGCAGTCAACGACAATACACAATCACTAGTAGAAAATTCACAGCCCAACATTTTGGTGACATGCAAGAAATTCGGAGTGTGCTGTGCAATCAGAACGTCATATCTAAGAAGGCTGGGAAACATTGTATGTACTAGAGCTTGAAAATTAATTTGAATCGGATGTGGTGTGTATAACTTGTCATAGTGATACGTATTGGAGCTCTGATATTTTCCGCAAAATGTTAATAACAGCGTGTGCAATATTCCAAGCCATTTACAAGAGTGGGAAGTACCAAAATCATGCTTGAGAGAATAATATATGTTTTGCATACACTTTTGTAAAGGCAACCATAGTCAATGGAGTCTCTTGGAAGTCTGATGTTCCTTCCTTACTGAATATGTACAAAACGATGCCACTAAAAAGGAATTTATAAACTCATTAAGTAAAATATTCGACAGCTCATGGCAGAACGAAAATAATGCTTACAAGTCACTTGAGTAGTAAGGGACAGTTAATTGTCAAATCTTTCATACAAGGCAAAAAATTATGGCTTTTTTATCCTGGGTACTTATAAATTTGATGGAGTAATAACGTTTAAATTTTGTAATCATAAAAAATATTTCAATTTACGTTTTTGCAAGAAGCAGACGCACCTTTATAGAAAAAAAATGTTTTGTTTTAGTGATTCAATAAAATATATAACATTTCTGATCATATGTAACATTTTAAATTGTACAGCATTTATTATATATTTTAACTAAAACACCAATAAGTATTTTTATTACCTACACAAAACACAGAGGCACAATACATTTAAGACACGATAAGGGATAAAAGAAAAATATGTAGCTTAGTTGCCTATGAAAATAATTTTTTAACCGGAAGGAATTTTTCTTGCTATCAATTTATATCAAAAACGGGAATTACAAATATTAATGAACATTTTTGAAAGAAAGCTAAACTCTGTCTGTAAGTTGCCATAAGTGGTTATGTTACATACATTTTAATACTCTGCTTATTTTAGTTAAAACTGCAATGAAATAAATTGGTACTTATTTCCTCCCATTTTGTTTTATTTCTTCTTTCTTTCTGCTCATTATTAATTTTTAGGGCATTTTTTGGCACCTTAAATGTAAGTTTTTAGTGCCTTAACCACCGATGTCAAATTATTATATGAAGACGAATTCTTATACTTCTTTAGTTCTTTGATTAAAAGTTCCGACTTACTTATTCGACCACACACTAGACACTAACTCACACGCGGGCTCGTCTAATACTGGTTCATCAGAACGCGAGGCCTCCCGTTAGAAGACGTACATGAGAGACAAGGGACAACCAACCTTGCCCAAGGCGGGGCTCGATTCTGCGACCACTTCGGACCGAAGCGCTGCGTCGGTACACGCATTTAGCCACTTTGGCCATCCAGGTAGACTTCATTTTCATTATTTTTATATATTTTACTTACATTTTGTATTTCTTATACTCGGCAGAGTGTTTGAATGCACGACTTATTGCTTTAATGCATTATAAGAAATTTTCCCCCTAGAACTCCTGGGAATCGCAGGCCGGTTTTCGTTTCAGGAAGCCACAAGAAGCACTCCTTCCATTCCAGCACGTAACAATGATGTCATGATTACCTGTAAAGAATTAGAAACTTATCAGAAAATACGTCAGAGATAACTTAAAGCAATTTTGTACGCTAATGTTTGACATTAAATTATAATATTAACAACTCATGTGTATACATATAAGGAGGAAACTAATAATTTAAAAACTACAGAATTTACCTTTTTATAAATTACAAATTTTTAAGTAAAATTGAACTTATAGCGTTGAGTGTAGTATTTGTGTTCTATCCTTACAAAAAATTAATAAAAATATTCTCATTAATATGTATTTGTGGGAGAACGTCTAATGATTTCAAACTTTTCTAATTTTCGAAATTTTAGAGATTTTAAGACAAATTGGATGAACCATTTCTTGTGATCGATGATTTATCTTTTCCGTTGTTTTCTTTCTGAATGACTAATTCCCATGATTATGTAAAAATTAATATATAAAATACGAACTGATAGTAATACTGTTAGTACATGCATTGAAACCAAAGGGACGCTGTTTGTAGTACCTTCGTCGACCAAACTCTTTCACTCGAGATAACCTCCATGCCCTTGTATTTCATCTTTCTTCGTGTTCATTTCGAACATTGACATGTCTCCAACACTTATTCGGCGAATTGATAAACATGAACACTGTCAAATTAAATTTTAGTTCACACAATTAAAATACGCACTAAACTAGTCTAAAAATATAGATGTTGAAAAACATTAAGGGTTTTTAGTCAATGTATTTGGAACATCGATGTTTTAATTTCGAACAGCGATTTTCCTAACATCGATGTTTTGTTATCGATGTTGCACCACTAGCTGTAACCCCATGTCCCCTCCCATGGCTGAGCAATTGCATTTATATATTTTTATTTAGAAAAAATACACGTCTTTCTTTATTATTTTGTGCCAACTAGACAAATTAAAGTATGTAATCACGATAAATGAAAATATATACTGAAGTACAAAAGTATATCATCGGTATCAAAGCTATTAAAAAAAGATTTCTCAAGGTTAAGTCATGCATTTAAGCTTTTCTACCTGCTTAACGCTTCATAGCCTGACTTATGTCAAGTATTACTCTATTTTGAACGGCCAGCGCGAATTTTGTCCTTAAAGAAGGCTGGCGTTCATAAGGTTGGTGATATAGGCCTAATTCCTAACATTACCATTGTAAGAAAATGTTGAATAGCGTCAGCATATCCAATAACAAAAACGCCACAACGTTGCCTTAAATATATTAGATCACCAATATACGTACAAATGCCAACATACTTCATAACAATGCCATTCTGTATCCCCCATCGTACAATGTACTAGATACAAAACTTGTTAAACTACGCTAGCTCTGTTTTAAGAAACACAATGGACATTTGTGCTGGACATCACTTTAAATTCAAATTAACTTCTCCCCACAACACGTCACACACAGTTTTTAACTGTTCTTGACGTAAATAAATAAATAAATATAAATGGATTAAGACTTAATGAAGGTTAGAATCTGTGCGGCCGTGATATACTTCAAGAAACCCCGTTTATCATGTTACCTGGAATGTGCTGTAAAAAAGTGAAATAATTAAGTAGACAAAATGCTTGCTCGTTAGACGAAAAATAAATGCAACCAGTGAAAGAAAGAGCTAAGACGGAAATTGAAAAAAACAACTGTTTACATATTTAATATCCTCCTGCCTGCTAGCAGATCAGTAAATTATCAGAATTCCTTCCAATTTTACATACATTTCACACAATTTCCATCATCAATAGCGTGAACATCTCAACAAAACGTTGTGAAAGTATTTTATTAGCTCTGCATAGAAGTGAGAAATGGCTTTCATTATTTAAAATATTATTATACTATTAACTTTTATTACACATTTTTACTTCCAATGATAATGACTTTCGACTTCGGTACGTACAGTTTCCCGTACCCGTATTACCATTCGGTACCGTGTTTTCCCCATAACATTCCAACATACGTTATGTAAACATAAAGTGAAATTCAAAAGTTACAGACTTCTGAAAACTTAATGTCAAAAAGTGAGATATTTTCAGCAGTTGATCAGGAATATCTTTAAATATAATGTTTCTAGTACAAATCACATCAATTTACAGCCTTGAAGATTACAATATTCAGTGGTTAGACACAAATATCAAACATTGGTAAGAAATTAACTTTTTAAAATTATAAAATGTAATTCCCGAAACAGAAGGGCTCGACGAGTTTATTATGCATACTACTTATAAAATTACCACGGGAATGTTAGGTAAAGCATTAAAGTCCTAACGCTTTATTCCAATCTATATCCGAGACGTTATTCTACATTGGTGCATTTAGCGATGTCTTGGCAGTATTACGCCAGTTTTTTTTCAATAGGACACAACTGAAGTTGAATTGAACACTGAAAAATGGGATTCTGGGTAAATCAATCCCTACTGAATTTTAAGAATTATAATTCATATAAGCAAAAAAAATCCTTTTCACGCAGCATCACCGATTTTATTAAACAACATGAGGAGATGAATAAGTTAGAGAGTTGGGCGAATCAAATCACAGTGGCGCTGTTATTGGCTGCTATTGGTAGCGCTGCTATTGGCGGAATCTCCCTCGCTGGCGGACTGGTGTCTTGGAAGGAGGCAGGCGGAGGCGAAGATCAAGAACCCGCCCTTCTCGTATCCCATTCACTTATGCCCTATCCGGCAATCCTTCGCCTGCAACCTTGGAGGGGAGAAACCGGCAGAAGCTGACGGGGTGTTCTGCGGCTGCGTCACGCAGTAGGTTTCCCGCACCGCACCGCTCCCCGCCGCAAAAGTCATAATAAAACAATATCCGCCATTCATACTTCGTTACAGCAGAAATCACAGTGTCTCAGTTAAAACTTTAATCACAAAATGCGTTAAGATATGAGGAAGAATTGCAATAAATGCGCCATAAAACATACGATGATTCAAAATGACACAGACGTTCTGGTATTATTTGCAACAGCAACGTACAATTATAATTATTTTATTTAAATACTTATGGAATATGATATATATTAATATTATAACATTTCAGCCTTCTCTTTGAGAATCGAGAATGCTCCACCCCGCAAGGGCAACGCAACCTTACATAATACTCGTAAAGAGCGTTTTCCCGCGCAGTACTATCGAAATATTAAGAATGAGTATTCTCGACTTACTGACTGAATTAATTATCTATTCTGATGATGCTTCAAGATCCATTTATAATCTATACAAACCCAGGTTATGTATGAAATTGTTACACGCGAACCATAGAACTACTCCAACACTCTACGGTGGAATTGTTGATGCCGTCAATTAAGTAGCTTATCAAAGCCACGGAGAAATAGAATATATTGGGGAGAAAGGAATAGGTAGCTCATGGTGGAATAATTCTTTGGCAGAGAAAGTAAGAGAAAAGAAAAATACTCGCAATACCTGGTTAAGCACACAAGACATTGAATACAGAAAAGGTATAGTCAAATTTGTGGAGAAGATAACAGAAAGTAAGAAAATAATATAAAGCATGGGAAAGCGTACTTGTATGAAACGATATTGATCAGAGTATTGATAATATCAGATCAAAGAACGCATGGAAAATGATTAAGAAACTAAGACAAAATAAAAAACAAAATTTGGCACAGACAACTATAAGTATAGATGTTTTTAAAATATAGTATGCAGAACTTAAAAATAGACTAGCACTTAGTAACACGTATAACATAAGAGTTGAATGAACCGGATAATACGGAATATATTACAGTAAGAGAGACTGGAAAAACAAAACAAACATTTTAAAACGGAAAAGCAGCCGGCCCGGGGTTGGTAAGCATAGAACCACCGAAGCATGGCTCCAGTATATGATTGTATCTTCTTACTCGGCTATACAATAATTGTTTGACGGGAGAATAATTATCATAGGCCTTCAGAAAAGGATATAACTCTAATGTCTACAAGAAATTATAAGAAACAATGTGCCAACTAAAGAGATATAATTGTCTCTAGCAGCATTGGAAGAGTATACGGGAAAATACAGAAAACCTGACTGGGAAGAGACCTTATTGACGTCGAGGAACATAGCGGCTCATGTATTCATAACATCTTTAGATAGTCAGGTAACCGACAAATGTCTCACCAACTCCTTGGAAACACATCTTGTGTTTATGCGTAAGGCCGGACACTCTCCTATTATCGAGGCTATGGATGGTCAATTGTTTACATCTGTTTAAGATTTGTACACCTTTCACTATCTTCTATTTCCTGACAACCAGGTAATCTCTGCTCAAGATGGAGAGGATATGATGTATATGCTACGAAAGCTAACAGAAGAAAGTAAAAAATGTGTATTACAATTAAAATTTTAATAAAACCGAATGTGTATGCATTGGTCAAGTAATAACAGATATAGATGTGAACGAAACAGATGGCCACACAAGATATTAAAGTGGCAACCACCTGAAAGGAAAAGAAGAGGAAGACTAGTTTTAGAATGGGAACAGCTCCTAAGAAGATATGCCGAAGAAGGAGGAGCAGGAGATTTGTAGAGTGGTAAAACGAGCTAAGTAAAAGTACGGTCAAACGTTTCAGCACCATTTTCAGTAAATAAAGGCTTAGCTTTAGTAAATCGAGCTGTGTAGTACCGACTTCGTTTTCATATATTTGAATGAAGCCCTGAAAAAATGAAAGAAGAAATTAAGAAATAAAGGTATTAAAATTTGAGACTATGTTATCCTCTCGTAGATGATCAGGTGGTGTTCGCTGAAGATGAAGACGCTGCTCTGTATATACTGCGGAAATTATATGAAGAGTACCCGGAAACGGAGTTAGAAATAAACTTTAACAAGACAGTGCATATGATTGTAGGAGTTTGTGATAAATTTCTAAAAGTGGATAATGAATTGGAAGCAAAACCCAGTCGAAAATTCATATACGTAGGTACAAAAATAAATGTAAATGGAGTCAATACGAAATATAGATATTAAGAACAGAATTTGGAAAGGCATAGTACCTATAAGACAGTTACATCCACTGATTTGGAAAGATAAGTACGAGTGTGATGAGAAAAGTGTATAAGACAGTTGTCGAAAATATTATCCTTTATGAGTCTGAAGTATGGGAAATACAGAAAAGAGCGAAAAATATTGACAGCAATGGAAATGGAAGGTGCCGAAGCTGCGGACAGACTTGGACTAGCTGAACGAAGGGGAAGTAACTGTTAATAGTATATATAACTGACATTACTGAAGTAAAAATACTAAAATGGTATGGACAAATGCAAAGAATGAGTGAAGAACGCTGACCACAAATATTGTGGAAGTGGCAACTAGATACTATCGAAGAGGACGACCTGCACTTATATGGGAAAGGGAATTGAAGAGGATATGGTAAAGAGATTATTCAAGATTGAAGACTACAGCTATATAAAAAATGGAGTCTGTGATGCAAGAGACACCCTAAAGTGAAATGTAACTCACCATACAACTACCAACAATGTCACAACTTATCAACATTCCCACAACCCATAAGAATATTATGAGACCGAGTCGTAAAAGCTCTAAATTTCTCAAAAATATTGTTACGTAATATAATATAATATACATGTATGACGTCATCCCTTCTGTATGCTCGTTATCATGGGCTAAAAGAAATCAATAGGGTTCCTCTCATAATATCACAATTGTGTCGACGTCACTTAAATAAAAAAAAAGATAGTTGGATTGTATAATATATAGTTTGAAGGCATAGTTTGTGTCCCTCGCATACATTCGTTTTAGTGAAAACTGCAACCATTCAGGAGATACTAAAGGGAACATCTTAAGTGAGCTATCCTCTTTGACTGCATCAGAAGGTTGACTTGCCAAACACCAATGCAAGATAGGTCGCCAGTCAATGAGGGGAAATTCAGAGTAACTGCCTTCCCCTGAAGACAAGTTTCAGCGGCACCGCTGATTACCTACCCTTTGCCATCCAATATAAATTATTTGAAAAACAGAAGGAAATACTCGCTACTAACCTAACCTTACTGGGAAAGACTATCACAAATGGAAACCGACACCATTCAAAGAAGGCTGAAAGCTTCGAGTTTTGGCGTAATGCGGAAAAATATGGATCTGCAATATGACTGAACAGACACTCTGTCTACTTACGTGGTACCCAATTAAAGAATTCTATGCACATTATCGCTGGATGTATTAAGTGGAGTAAGGAAAATATCCTTTGTTCCAAGTTTTCCTATCCATAACAAAATTCCAATTGCATTGGTCTATAGATTGACCTCTAGAAAACCGACTATTCATGCTCCTACGTGTCAAACCGATAGTAATGTTCACAACCAACATGAATGGGATAGGTTCTGGACCTACAAAACAACTGAAAGAGCGGAAATGTATCAACCCAAAACAAATCCTCCTGGTTACGACGTGTCTCATCAAATAAGGAAGACGGCTAATCGCATACCCGCTGGATATGACAGATGTGTGGCTTCCATCTCAAAGTGAGGTCGGGTGCCTGCATCCAACTGTGAATATGGTGCCCACAGAGCGTACACCATGATGCCATGGAACGCAAAATTTACCCGCAAGATGTGCCGGACTTCCTGTTTTAACAAGTAGTATAGTCGAATTAATAGAAAACAGAATAGGAAGGAGCTAGGGTTGGAGCCCCGGCAGTAGCGAATTTTCCACTGTAGTTACGTAGCTATGTCTTATTCAGCCGCTGTTAGGAGGAGAATTCTAACGGCCGACTCCTCTGATCAGTAGTTTTCCGTGGTTCCTTCCGTCACTACCAATCAAATGCCGGAACAGTACGCTAAAAATGGGCAGCGAATCGTTCTTCCTGATTTTTATCGTATTATCTTGCCTTATATGAACACACCCACATGGACTAAACTACCTCACGATAGCGAAACTGAGGAGCTAGAATACGTATTGCAAAGATTCTCTTTTATGTCAATCTGAATTTCAAATTGAATAAAAATAAACAAATATTACTCTGCTCACGTCTCTAGAATCCCACCTCCATGTCCGCAATGAAAGAGATTGTTGTGAAAAAGAGACATGACCATCGCAAAGATAGTTAACACTTCCTGTTCACACTAATTGATTCGCGACAATCCAGCGTTGTATTTATCGTCACAACAAGACAAAATGAATTATTTTGTGTGTAAACGCAGCAGAATGCGTAAAAACGCATTAATTTTCCCCTTCAATTATAAAATCAGAAATCGTATTGCTCTAATTGGTATTTATCCACGACAGCGATCGACGTTATGCGGACTCGTACGGATGTTTTAATCAACTTTGATTTTTAAGGAACTTTTCAACTTTGAGTTTAGTTTACGCTAGGCCATTCCTGCTGCGGTTTGTTTCATGAATCCAAAGTTGTTGAGTCTAAAATGGAGTCATTAAATATGTGCACATTCGTTCTAATCGTCTGCGGGTTGACTGTACAACTCAGTGCGCTTACCGCGTTAAGGCGACTCCATTCACTGATCTCGCTTGAGATGAGACGTAAACATAGCTACGATATCTCTGTGTGCCCAGAAAAGAACATACTTTGAAGTGACTAACCATATACACATTAGATACATGGGTCACTCCAAAAGTGACGCAGAACAAACTTTTAAGAATTCTATTTACTTTCCATGCCTTTACTACTTTTACAGTATGTTGATCTATCTTTAAGGGACAATAAGTCACTTCTTCATATGATCTCCGTCTCTTTCTACTGCCTTAAAACACCTTGGAACGAGGGCATGTATACCTGCACGGTAGATGTCTCGGCCAGCACTTCTCATCCACTGTTTAGTAGCATTCACAATGGAGTCATCGTCTCCTGGAATCCACCTAGCACAAACCTTTTTCAACTGCAGTTCAGTCAATATTCTGCACATACTCTCTTCTGCTGAACCCTCTTTCATTGACACTTCTTTCACAGTTGCACTATTTGCAGCCAAAATGAGGTTGCGATTGCGCTGCACATGTCAGGAGAATGTGAAAAGTGAGGTCTATCGCTGCGCGGGAGATTATTCGCTTGCCCAAATTCACCAGATTATCTGGAAGCACATCGGCTAACTGTACTGTTATTAACAGTATCCTCTCCGTAAACCCTTTCAAACATCTTGTGAATGTCACTGTCTTGTTCTCACAGCACAGGAATTCTATCACAGCATGTTGCTTCAGACGAACATCTAATGCAGCAGCCATCTGAAAGGAATGCTAGTGAACAATACTTGCGGAAACAGGTTGAACTAAACTTTAATTCAAACGAGAAGAATGATTCTACAAAATATGCAAAGAGTAAAGGCCAAAAAGAAAATGAATTTTTCAAAGAATCAAGTGCATTACTTTTAGAGGGACATTTGTATATATGCGAACGCCAAGATAGATTGTCGAAAGATATTATTTTTTAGTAAGAGGTGAATCTACATTCCGTTGCCCAAGATCGCTGAAATCTGTATTTTAAGGTGTCAGAGCAACCTGGGTACAGTCGCAAGCTTGTCACGTCTAAATACCGTATGTTTGATGCATTAAGAGATGCTAAGAGATACACGATATGCCTCTGACCTGCAGGTGAGCAAGTAGTGTATACATGGCTGCTCAATCAAAATCCTATTTTCTGCGGGTATCGGAAAAATTGTGCTATTATGAACCAAGTACATTGAAAAGTATGGTGTCTATGTTGAAATATGGTCAGTTGTGAACTTTTAACTATTTTTGTACCAATAATAAATGTTGAATGCAGATACATATTGACCTACTCTCAAACAATTCACATATGAACCGATTACTCACGTTACCATAATTTCTTTGGAACACAAAATCTATGATATAGCTAGGATATTAATTCCTTAGTGGAGGATGACAGAATTATCCATATGAGCAAAACAGGCAACAATCAAAGTTGAGACTTACACACTTGGAACATCCTCAGGACATAATTGCGGAGAAGATATCAGCCTGTATAGTGACGCACAAAGGGTCAATATGTTTTATACAGTATAATATTACGTAGTGCTTTCAGCGGTATCCGCAAACGGAAATTGCAAAGCCTGAAATAGTTTCTAATCTGCAGAATATTGAATAACAATAAATTAATATTTTTCAATTAAAAGTTTAAAATTTGGTCGATTGGAGATACATTACTTGAACATGCTCGCATTGTATTAATTAAAAAAATCTGTCTTAACAAATTTCTGTTTCGAACTATCGCCCGTTGCGGGTGCTCATTTCCTTGACTTTCATATGTAATTTTTTTTTTTTTTTTTTTTGAGAAAAAGACGACAATATGAAGATTGAAAGAGCTGAATATGATGGAATATAAATGTTTATGCGCTGAGTGCCCTGTTTCGTTGGACGTTGTCAATTTTTTTCATTTTCTCCACATTTACAGCATCAAAAAGACTAATGGCACGAATTGCTGAAGGTTCGTGTCCGGCCTTGAGGAGAATCGATTGATGCCTTTTATAAACAACTTAACATTTGTATCTTGGAAGTGGTACATTTGTAATTGTAATTTTTTTCTAATAGCAACGTTGCACAATATTTCAACATGCATGGTTATCAAAGTTCGATAGCTCGTTGCACTTTTGTTCTGATGTCGGAGTAAAATAGATCCCTAATTGTTTTCTGAATAACTGTGCGTAAATTGATCTTTCAAAAATATAATCAGTGTGATATACTCGGTAATATAAAATTGAAAAGGGGACAGGATTGGTGAATGCTAATGAATCCTTCTCATTTCTCAAAGCATTACTGCTGCTTGCAGCAGATTTAAGTCACAGGAACAAAAATACACGTAAACATAACTGTCCATAATGTAGATTTTTTAAAATGTAAAATTCATGGCTACATGCGAGCTAGAGGTACTTAAAATAATGTCACCATTTTTATGGCGCCTCCATTACAGGCCGGAAAGTGGCGATATCATTTCGTCCACCCGTCGGCACTGACAATATAAACCCATCTAAAAGCGCGCACTATTTGTGCAATGAATAAAGACGAAAATGTCCAGAGCATTATCAAGCGACAATGAAGCGAACTTCATGGTGAGGAGCATTTTCTGGTTATATATAATATATATAAAAAGAAAATGTTAAATACCGATGTAGTTCCTTTATGTGTATTACCTTTTCCTACTGACTACCAATGTTCAAATTAAATACTACCATACATAAAATTTTCTCGTAAAGTGTAAGTCGAATTATTTTTTTCTAAATCAATAATTTATTCTTAAAAAATAATTTTTTCAACCACTTTGGGAGAAAAACAGACACACACGTAAAAATTAAGATTGAAGAATGTGTTATAAGGACTTTCACACGAAGACCCCTGAGGAACCACCGTTAGGGTTAATCCTGTCCTAATATTCTTTATAAAATATCTGTAATACATTGATTGCATCAGGAACAAATATTTACACACTGTGATGGTACTAATTATTTAGATTAAACTATATACAAATTATAAAAGGGTAAGTTTTCAGTGGGAAGAATTTTAATATTTTTAAATATGACGTTTCACAATATGTTCAAAATCGAATAATACATGTAAATATTCATACATATGCTGTTATTGCAGTATTTTCTGAGGATGCTTTTGTGAAAATATTTAATTTTTAGTGGTGATAACCACTGTATTGTATTTGTGGTTTTTCAACAGTATGCGTACTACTTTTTGGAAAATCATTTTGTGTGTAGTCAGGAGCATCTTTACTCTTGCAGATCACTACTGGTACAGTAAACTTGGATCATATAATTAACATATTCCCATATTCACTTAATAAAAAATATTTTCTAAGATATGCATACGAAACAATGCTCAATTCCATTGAATATTAAAACGTACTAAAAATTGTTTCATAATTAATATATTTCTTGTTATGTAATGTATTTACTGTTTTTAATTCATCTAATATCTTTAATTTACAGTTAGGTTTTTTAGTTAATTAACTCTATACCTATATCTCGGCATTCTCCTGATGTAACCATCGAAAATATGCATTTATTGTAATATTACTCTGGAGTTTTTGGTTATTTAATATTGGCATTTGTATTATTAATTAGTACTTGTACATTTACTAATTGAACCAAATTATGAATATAGAGCCAACTATTTTCATATAACTGAGAAAATTGTACTTGAATTGTAAGTTATATATAGCATCTAAATTGGGCAATATACAGTAGATATAATTTCCTTTTAGTCATTGTATCCGGGGCTAAAATCGAAGTCTAAAATTTACAGGGATGGCTTTGTTTTTATGTAGGTGTGAGAAATAAAAAATGGAGATAGTTCCGGAATGTTTTGAATATTTCAGAAACTAGAATACGCAAAATGAAATCACATATTCTACATCGTGAAAAATGTTCAGATACATTACACACAAGAAAATATATTACGCAGCCACACCAGGGTCATCAACACGAACATCCTTCACCAGTATCACCATTGAATATCAACTATGATGGACTCGATGCAGTTGTGTGACAATTTTAAAGCTTCTTTGAGGTACGGAATGCGAGATGAAAGGCGTAAAGTGTTGCGACCTGCTTACCACAGGTCTCCCGAGCCCATAGCCATTAGGCTGGGACACCATGGCAGGTCCTAGTCTCACTAAGCTGTAGCGACAAAGTGAATACGTAGTTACAACGCTGTGTCGAATCTATCCACCTCATCAGATATACTTTTACTTAAATCGAGTCTGTATAAAACGATTTGACGGTGTCGACTGGAACTGAATACAAAACGACTAATGATTATTATGTCTGTTCCTTCTATAGTGGAACGATTTCGTTTCCAGTTGCTGTAATTCCAGCGAATACGAAGAAATGTGACGTTCTTTTGTTCACTGACAGAGGATGTCTTCAGCTAAGTTTTTTATGTCTAATAGTTTGGATATCATTATAGGTTCTTCGCAAGAATATTTTGAAAGTTCTACTTTTCTGTTGTTTTCACGTGTTTTTATCCAATTTATATTTTTATTAACACTGAAAGTTCAAATTCAAACCTTTCAATGAAAAATTTAAATGTACGTGTGCTAACACTATAAAACAAGCACTACTTAAACTGTATGAGCAGTTCAAGGCAATGTTATATTCTTTGAAACATTTATATTATATTTATAGATTATCTTGTCCAACAAATAGAATTAACATTATTACATACAATCGAAACTAAGCGAATTTTGATACCTAGTTCCATGTTGCAAAATATGATATTCTTATTTTTATACACATTCTTATTTACATACATCTTTTTTACAGGCTTTTGTTCATAAATTAGATTAAAGTCAGCATGTCACTTTGTATCAGCGTACGAAACCTTGAGTTTAGAATTAATACTAACTCGAATTTTGAGGATATATAATGTTAACTAGGTTCAGTTGTAACGTCATGTATTCGACACGAAGAACACCGCTACCGACACTACAACATGAAGCAGTACTCTTATTATGTTTACAAAGAAGAAATATATATTTTATAACAGGCCAGTCTGAAAGGTTATATGAAACATCGCTTGGAGATAGCGCACGACGTAAATAGATTGAAGTCATTTTCAAATGTTAATGATCTTTCTTTCTTACAAAATGTGAAACAGAGAAGCATGGGTTGTTAAGTTAAAAATCATGCAAGACCACACGTATGGGCGCAGTTTATATTTATAATTATGTTTCATGATATTGGTTGAAGAATATGAGTGTGAGAGTGCATTAAATGTGGGTAATTCATGTCAAAATTAAATAATTAAAATTCAGAAAATATGTATGATGATTAACTTTACTGGAGAAATCCACGAAGAACATTTGCATTTATTATCCATTTACTAGCGAACTCTTCTCAATAGTAATACAAATATATTACTAAACATTCAAAATTTAACTTGTTTCGAGCGTAGATCCATAATAAATTAATGCACAAATAAATAACATATTTTGCCGTGTTCTTAAATTTCCAGAATTTTTTCGAATAACAACTAAAATTAATTTGTGTTTAATGTCATTTATTTTCGCTAATACATGCGCACAAAAATCTGAGAAAATTGAGTCATTGACGCAATATACACCATCAAAAATGGAAAAAAATATCAATATAAATTTATGTATCATGTAAAATGCCAAGCATAAAAAATCAATGAATTCCATGCAATTCGAATTGACATAATACTGTGTTAGATGACAAAATGACATAATTCACATTTTCATGACATAAGTCACTCTTGTTTGTTAATGTTTAGAAAGATGCCAAAGGTGCATTTCTTTTATAGTTTTTGAAGAAAAAAAACATGGTGGCAAACTGCAATGAGACAAAAGTCAGAGTAGTTTTTCACATCTAGAATCTTAAATGGAAATTTTGGTAGTATTGGAATTTTTTTAAAGTGACAACATTTTGCCATCTTAACACAGAATCACAAGAGACTGTCACTTTGTTGTCTAAATATATCATCTAATCTTATTTTGTACGAAATACAATTGGCAAAGATCTAGTAAAGTATTACGACAAGTGTTCAAATGTCCAGCCATTTTAGATTATATCAATGAAAACGAATTTTGAAGAATTAGCATTTTTTCTCACGTTATGAAATGCTGAACTTACATCATCTGACAGAGTTTCCACCTGCCAAAAATTTCTCTCTCGGAGAAACCTTAATACAGGTGATTTGAGAGAGGAGTAGAGAAAAAAGTTTGAACAAATAAACTCTTGAGATTACTATATGATTATGTTCTGATTAGGAATCTGACTGCTGCATTTTTTTAAAGTTAAAGGATTTATTGAGGTGGTGAGCAAAGTCACTAGGCTCAATATTTTTGAAACGGTTGTAATATCTTAAATATATACATATATGTGAAAAATTGATCGAATCATACTGGTATACTTTCGTCCTCACTTCGCAAGAAGGGAAAGTATTATAATCCTGTCCTGAAAAACCACGAATTTTCGACAGAAAAATTTACTTTCGGTTCCTGATAACGAACAAGAACATGAACACACAATATACCATACACTATGTGAAGTGATATCCATCATATAGGTAAATGCATTTTTCTATTTGTTAACCTCACGATAACAAACACGATTTTTGTGGTACTTTCGAAATCTATCCACCACAACGAGAGGAAAAAGAAATGATCTTCCACAAACATAATTTATTAACTAAGTTGTAGTCAGTTACAGAATTAGACAGACATACATGTTTCGAGGTTTCTTCAACAGGATATTAAGGAAAACTTTGACAACCAAGCAACACGGTTATCCTGGTGTGTTTCTCACACGGTGCCATTTTGTGCAGAATACATCTTACTTGGTTTTGAAGTTTTCTTGACCTCTTGAGATATGTGGGAATGGATGTGGTTCTTGAGTTTAGGTCAAGGTAGAAACAAAACCACCCCCTTTAACCCAAAACCTTTCCCCCTTTTATCTAGAGAAATTAAAAAAGTTAAAAAAAGAATGTAGAATTGTTTTTTCTACCATGACCTCAACTTAAGAACCACATACATTGCAATGAAATGGAGTATATTTTTAAAGTGCCTTAAAATAACTACTTGTAGTCAATAATTTGAGCATTTAAAATAACAGACAATTAATGTATTAAATGCTCTGTATTAAATTACGTTCTTAAATTTGTATAATAATTGTAAAAAAATTAAAAACAATTGCGCAATGATCCCAAAATTATTAGAGTAAACCCGTAAGGTGACGTGTGAATGCACTTATTGAGGTTTAAATTTTTACAAATTTGATTTTTACAAATTGATTTAAGAAATCGTGAATCATTCTTATTTTAACTTTTAAAATGAAAGGAAAACATTTTTAAGAAACCATTTTCAAATACTAAACGCGTATAGAACTATTCATATCAAGGTTGTTAAAATAAAAAAAATCAGGCTTCTACAATACCTAATTGATTTTCAAAATTATTGAAGAATTATCTATTCACTACACTGCTTCCAATAATGAATAATGAAAGCAATAAACAAATTTCATTAAAAAAGGAAAACAATAATAGGAAAATATAATAACTATCACGTTCTATATATTGTAAACACATACCGCTTAATTTGTTGCAACATTAAAAGTGTATCTATTTTCTGAAAATAAACAAATATTTGTTTTCAATATTGTTTTATTCTGTTAAGATGGAGTGCATATCATTCTGTAAATAATTGTCTATTATTTCAGTTCATTCTATTATTCTGGTGAATATAAATACACGAACGTAGCGCTAATTCTAAACCAATTTTTTTTATATTCAGTTTTAAGATAGAGTTTATTACGAACTTTGAAAAGGGTATCATATTTTTAAATTGATTCTATTTTTCAATTATGTGTGGCGTTTTGTTATTTTCATTCATAAAATGAATTCTGAAAACGGTGCAATGAATTACTAATATTCTTTTACTGAAGGGACCCTTCTAACACATGTTTTGACACTTTGAAACACTACCGAAGTCTTAGAATAAGTTGAGTTGATCATATTCTTCAATAGCATTATTGCTAATAAATAACAATCATCTTTCCCGGTTGAAATGAAATGCCGGCAATAGGCATACAGAATCTTGAATAATAAGCAAAAGAAAAAATAACTTATTACTCTTTAACGTATGCTACGAAAGTATTTTCTACTTCTTTCTTATAAGCTTCTTATTCTGAACACATTTCATATGACTCTATTTACATGCAGTAAATTATAAACTTAAAAAAATTGACGCTTTTATCACCTCCAACTATCACATAGTACAGTTTGCCCTATTTAATTTACTACTAAACAAACACACGATTACATTTCATATGTCTAACAATATAATATATCAATATACATTTTATCATTTGAACATTTTCACATATATCATCATACATTTTATCATTACATTTTATCAATATATTATACATTTATCAATATCAAAATCTTCATTTAACTAACAACTTTCTACATTCCTCGCCTTTTCTTACAGTGAACGCTTCAACGCCAAGCAAAGACCGCTTCGTTCGCAGAAAGTCGACGTATTTGTTCTTGCCAGAGCACATCTGACTACAACATTTTTTCTCTCCTATGCCCTGCAAGCAATAAATATGGGATATTGCCATTTTAAATATAATGTTCAAGATTAGTTATCATTCTCAAGTTACAAGTGTGCATGGTATTCGATAGCCGAATTACCACCATTGAAATAAAACTTTATTTCTGACAGCTCTAATTGACACAACCGTTTCATAACAAAATTTTTGTACCACTGAATTAATTTTAAAAATATATCTTGGCAACAAAAACGAAGTTTTCATTTTAAAACTTGAAATGTCTTGATATTTCCATATGAATCAATAATGATAGTGACAAATATAGTGAAAAACGTGGGAATTTATCAGTCTTCTCTACCAAATTTCTCGTTCAACTAAGTTTTCACGTCCCTTTGCCGAAGTATCTTTTCTATTCTTAAAACAAGAACCCATAACGCTCTTCGCTTACCAGTAGGAAAACTCGTTTACGATGTTCGAGTTACACTTAGTTCAAAGGTTTCCCGATAGATGGAACTACCAGTATTTCCAAGAAACCAGTTCTATCATTCCAAATCAATTATTCATAGATAGTTTTCAAACAAGATTCTAAAGTCTAGTATTTTCTTAAAAATGAAAATATATAATACATCATCAAAACGTAGGATAGTTTCTTTGCTGTTATAAGGAAACAAATTTACAAGAGTTACTACTAGAAAATTAAAATAACTCATTAACTAAATATTAAATGATTATACAAGAAAAATAAGCGTGTTTTTATTGGCATGGACAAAAGGATGCACATGTATATTATAAGCTTCATACGTTTATTCAAAAACATGCTTTAAGAAATGACGTAGAGGAAAGGAAAACGATGTCAATTTTTATCACAAGTTAAAAGTATAAAATATTTTAACCTGTAAAGCCAACATTTTATATCCTAAAACGTGAAGCAGTATTTCACAAGTACTAGGGAGACACATTGACAGTTTCTATTTTGATTATCAAATTACTGAATGAGTTATTGATTCTTAATACTAATCATGATCATCATTCAGAGAATTATATTTACTAACATTATTTGTCATTGTCCAAACATAATGACCATTTCTTTTTATTTCCAATACATCATTATAATCACTTCAAAATTTGATTACTCTGTTTTTCACAAAATATACAGAACAAAAACGTTATTTCAACGATTTTTTATTGGCGCTTTGAGATTATAAATAACTTTTAAATTACACGATACTTCAGAAAAGAGATATATTTAATTCTAGCATAACGCAATATTTACTCGTTTGAGCACTTAACTCTTTATATTGTTTCGTCATTTCTCATGCTGCGTCAAAAATGTAGAACTCAAACACAACCCTTGATTATCGAATGTTGTGTACCACGAGGCTAATAATTAAAATGATGTATTTATATGCGCTCCGCGCCACGCGAATAGAAAAAGTAGGCGCCATGCCCATCACACGCAATGCGTTGAGAGAGCCAGATAAAGCCTCTCCGCCCACTGTTTATCTCTCCCTTTCACACAGTCCGATCGATTTCGCCAACACACGCACTCTTTCTGGCAGAGAGTGAAAAGTTGAAACCACCGTAGCTTTCCTCGGAAAATAAACCACAGCGAGGATCCGTAGACAAGCGACACAGTTGGGTGAAAGTGTCAGTGTTTTGTGAAGATATTAATTGGAAATTAATACCCAAACGTGGGAAATAGTTAATGTGTTCCACGGTATCATCACGGTTAGCGCCATGTTACCTCCATAATTACATCCACGAGCAACAAGGCGACGAATATGAGAAATTCAATGAAAATTGCTTCAATTTCGTCATTTCGTCAGTGAAGTATAATGTGAGCAAGGGAGTAAATAATATGGGAAAAGACATGTGTACTTGCCATAATTGCGGCTCTGACACAATGTTATGACGGTTCTTTTAACCTTTAGACGAGATGAACATAGAATTTACATTGAAGTACACTAGCTGGTAGTTTACAAAAAGTACTGCCAGTAAGCATAGGATAAAAATAAAGTTCCTAGTCCAAAACAGTAAAGAGAAAATTCTCTAAGAGTCTTCTCCGGATGTCAAGAATCGACAGATATTGTCTGTATACGTAGAAATTTGTCAGTATTATATGTTTAAACATTAAAATAACTACGTCAAAATTATGAGCTCAGTTACATTGTTTGAAATTAATAGTGATAATCACAATAATCAATTTGAATTTTATTTGTTCCGAGAAATAAAATAAATATCAATTTTATATTCATCGACTGATATGTAGCTGCAAAATATATTTTTTAAAACTTGGCGTTTTTTTATTTTCAAATCACTTCTTTTAAAACAATAGTGAGGGAAGTCTAAAAATAATACAGATTAGTGAAGAAAAATATATTGAGAGAAAATTACAACAGATGAGTTATAGGTAAAAGCTCTTTGCGAGGTAAAGACAGATGTTCGTTAACGTAGCATTCATAAAATACAAATTACTCCCCTCCAAATACAAATAGAAGACATCACAAAGACACTAGTGAAAAACATTATGAACTAATATGATACAAAAATAATTATATAATAATTATTATAGAGGAGAGTGATCATTGAAAGTGTTTCCAACAAAATCAACTGAAATTCATGTTACAAATTGAATGTTGTTACAAGCACTTGATTTTAATGTTGGTAGAGAGAGGGAGAGAAAAGGAGAGAGAGAGGGAGAGAGAGGGAGAGAGACGGAGAGAGACGGAGAGAGAGGAGTAGAGTGGGGGAGAGAGGGAGAGAGAGGGAGAGAGAGGGAGAGGGAGAGAGAGAGAGAGAGAGGGAGAGGAATTAAATGAAAACTGGAAGATAAGGTAAATATTAGCGCTCAGTTCTTCTTGGCAATCAGCTATTTGCCAACTTACATTGCAACATTTTGGTCTTTGGAAAGGGCATGACTGGCTATGAAGGCATTATTGATTCGACATTGGACAGGCACACATAGAAATTGAATTTGACAATTTGCGATTTCATTAGTACATATATTAAGCGATAAAATTTGAACGCCAATGTCGATCGTGTGTTTGCTCGTCTGCGGAGGGAGAACACTTGCACACACCCACGGCAACAGTAGATCATTCTTCTGGATCCTCTTTTCCGATTAACACACAACGATTCCAAGAGGACACGGACATACTGCTTATAACGTTGTACTTGTGGACTAGGATTAGACAGTAACATACACATAACAATATTAAATGAAAAAAAATTAAAATCGTTATTTTTGAAAAAATTTCAGAGCAAATAATACATTTTAAATGGTTGTATATTGACGCAAGCCCTTTTGCCACTCCTAACACTCAAGTCGCAAAAAAGTGATGAACATTTTTAAATACATAGCACAATGAGGTCGGCACATTTCGCCGTCTTTTATGTTTCTAGCATTCGTTATTAAACTATATTCTCAAATGATATGTGTAAAGAAGTATACAAACTAAGCTACAGATTTTATGCTCTTTCTTTATAGTTTTTCCTCTGCACTGTTATAAGAGTTATAAGAGTTTTTCGTCCGAAAATTCACAGTTTTTTCTCGGAGCAGTGCACTAGTTCCCTATACTCCGCAGCGAGAAAGTCAAAGACATTGCAGCTCTCAATTTCCACAGTGTCCTGTGTGACCCGATGTACAATAGGATTAAACATTATGCACGCCGTTGAAGTTGTACTTGCAGTGAAATTGATAAAAAAGGAACTAAACGTTTGGTAATCCGGCGAAAAGAGCCTAATGTAATTCAGTTGAGGTAGTTCCAGACTAATAAAATCGAAGAAAATGTTACTAATTTACACTGAATATAGAAACTATGGTGAAATCGCTGCAAAGTTCCCGCTGAGTGGAGTTCTGTGAAGAATCATGAATTATGATCCATTGTTTAGAAAAAGATATGAAGATATTGTAAGTCTATGACAACTAAAAACCGTTAATAATAATAACAATAATAATAATAATAATAATAATAATAATAATAATAATAATAATAATAATAACAATAACAACAACAACACAGGTCGTCCCGATAATTATCGGAACTGGGGTTGTTCCGCAAAATTTGAGTAAGAACGTGGCTAAAATCCCAGGTCATTGAAAAGATTGGGATTTCCAAGACATTGCTTTGTTTGAAACAGCCTACTTTTGGGCCAAGTATTGTATAGGCACCTGCAGTTCTTAGATCTGCTCTTTAGGAAGCCGCTTGCAACTTGAAATTCAGTGGAATTTTCATGAAACGTTTGTATATGATTTTTATAACAATTTTATGAGAACTAATTATTCATATCAGTTATTTTGTACAAATGTTCGGTGAATAAAATTTTCCATTTCGGCTTTTTATTCGGTCTAAAAAAATCATTAATTTTAAAAGAGTTAACAGTATTCAAATAAATTTCATTTCAAATTTTTTTAAGTTCTCTATTGTTTGGTTTTGTTTGTGCAAAGTGGGTTTCATTTAAATTTTGATGAATTCTTTCAACGTTCTTTGACTGATTTGCAAACATCCTTATTTGTTAAGGAGGTTAACCTAAGGTTAAAAAATGTCTACATTAGTAACCATGAAAAACTTACATTATTTTTAATTTAAACATTATCATGATTTATCACTCCCTACGTATCAATAATTATATCAGCAAGTTTAACTGTCATCTAAATTTCTAATTAAATCACATATCAAATGAATCTTGATGATATTTCTTGTGGCTACGGAACTGTTAATTTTAAATTGTTGATTTGATAGTGACCGTTCTTGCTAAGTAAAATCTATTACTAAAATTTTGTGGACTAAACCTGTTTAGTCTCTTTGTATCAAATCAGCCACCTAAAATGTTTATTACCAGATGATTGGGAAGTGTTTTCAGTCTTTGCAGGAGATACGGGATTCATCAAAATTTAAATGAAACCCTTTTTGCGCAAACAAAACCAAACAATAGAGAACTTGAAAAATTATATATAACGTTGGTATTTTAAATCTTAGTAAATAAGATAACTTCTAAGGTACCACGGTACATTGAATGATGATATGTAAAATTTACTGTGAAATCTTTAGAGGGTTTCTGAGTTTGAGATGCTTACAGAGCCCAAAGGTCGATTACCTAGGTTACCATTGGTTTCATTCATGTTTTGTAAATATTGTTTTATTTTTCAAAGAAAAAGTGGAGAATTTGCCAAGATGCTAGTAGTAATTTTTAAATTTGTGTGCTGGTCACATATTTCCGAACATTTTTTCATGTAAACATTCGAAGCAAGTGGAAACATTCGAAGCTTAAGGAATTGTTTGATAATTAATTTATATTGGTGAACGTGTATCTTTGTTGAGAGTGAATCTCACATGGGTTGATTTGATTTGATTAGCTTTTATGAGCCAACGGTTTAGGCCCTCATTAATGATGTAGTGATGTTTCTGGAGAAGTGTTGAAGCCGTTGTTTGATTTTACTGCGCAACGAGGAGTATCGCCTGCAAACGTTGTGGTAATCGCGCGGTGAAGTAATGTCTGATGTAAAAAGTAGATACAGAATTGGTTCTAGCACAATTCCCTGAGGTACACCGGATGCGATTTGTAAAAATGCAGATGTTCGTTGCGAAATTTACCAAGAAGAGAAATATTAAACATAATGACGAGAAAGAAAAATTCTTTCTGCGTCTTCTGATAGATGTGAAATTCCATCTAGAGCACCAAAATCATTGATTACATTGATGACATCTTACGTAAAGGGCAGATTACGTGTCATTATTGCAAAAAAATCGTTGTTCATATTGTTTTTATCTGTTATATTTTAATGGATAATTACATGTATTTGAGGATATACAAATCATAAAAGTCGGACCTGTGTCGCCCGGATAAGGAAATGCGTTACAAAGATTTAACCGAGGCATACAGTTTTGTTACTTTAAGCTAGATGGTATCGTGAAAATAGAAATTGAGAACTGATACAGGGGAACTTGACACTACACACCTCTCTCACTAACCTTAATAACTCCTATCATCCTACTTCACCCACCCCTACCACTCTAGTTTACTTATCCTAGATACTCATGTTGGCAAATATACACTTTATCCAGCTCAAGTACGAAGTACCTTTCGAAGATTTTCCTACTTCCAATTCTATCCACTGATTTTGGATATTTTGAACTTCGGGAGGTACATCGCTTCCCGAATTATCCAGATATGTACACTAGCTGCAACATATAGAATACTCGTAAGATATAATATGTTTATAGGCTTCTAGCAGAAAAAGCTGATAATCTATTCTCAATTAAATCCGAAATTATGTGTATTTTAATATTCATATTTCATTTTTTTAAATAATTCTATAAAGCAGCAATTGAAATTAAGAAGTTTAACAAATACCTTAAATCGCCTGATATCGCCCTATACGCCTGATATTAAATTTATATTTTCAAATGTTTACACATTTAGCGCAAAATAAAACTGTAATGTTTTTCCTTTTTTATATAGCTGTGACATGTTTTCTATTGAATTTACGGCCAAATTGAAAAGAAGACAGTCCCTAAGGAAAATTTTGGTTACATTCCAACAAGTCAAAATGCATGCCTCCTTCATACACACCTAAAAAGAAAAATTAGTTTCAGTGGGGAACATGATTCTGAAGATACGGTCACACTTATTCTCCTCCTTCTCTAATAAAAAAACATTTTGTCTCCCTTTACTCCTTATCTTATTTTATAAGTACCTACAACTTTATGTAATATTTATAAGTAATTCACAATTACAATATTCTTATTTCAATAAAGTTGATAAAGCACGGATATATTTTATTATGACCATTGTGTTTAATGGAACAAAAACTTAGCTATTTTGCGAAATAAATTGGTTCCTCCACTTTCTAAGTAAACAACGCCATGTAACCTTCTAAGGCGACCGGTGGAGTTCAAATGAAGAGACTCGCTGAAGGTCATCGAATAAATGTCATGCGACGCCATTAAGAAAGGACCCACCAACGATTCACAGCGCATTAAATTTTCTCTATGGAAAATGGCTTGGCAGCTACTCTTATCGTAAAGGCAGTGTTCGAGAATATGAAGAAACAATAAAGTTCGCCATGAAAACATAATGAAAATAGTTTACAACTTTCCACAGGTTTTAAACATTTTTATGTTTAAACACAAACAGCGGAAGTTTCTACAAGTGTGCTACATATTTGTATAAACATAGAATTCTATCATTAGGATTAAATTTTTATTTTTCTTAGGGAAAATAATATTCAAATATTTGAAACAGGATACAAAATTATTTTCATATTAAACTCTTGTTGCAGTTTTTATTAAATACTCCACATTGACAACTAAAATTTAGTGACCATCAAATACAAAATTTTCTCCAGTTTTCCACAAACTTCTAAGGAGTAGATCGTTAGACTGAGGATTTTTATCGTACTTCCTGAGCTGTGCGATATCAGATGTTTCAATTACTGCTGTCTTGCACTTATAATGTTTCTATGTTTTGAATCGTCTTGGAGTTTGAAGCAGTTCTTATATTTACGGAAGAAATAACAGGGTACAGATAACACTGGTCTACATGATTCGGGTTTTTCCTTCAAAATACGCCTTCTTTATAAATTGTATCATCCCGATTTTGAAAATACAAACGGTTTTTCTCTATCACGTACCATTTTTTCACAATTACTACTTGTTTGATCAATGTATTGGAAGTATCGAGAATGTTACTTCTTTTGAAAGCAAACAAATATCATGAGATTCGTTTTGAAATTGTTACGTTTGGCAACACTGTAGCGTGTAATAATACTTCTCTTACATTTACATCGATTCATGTTGAGTATGCTATTAGTTTTCAGTTAGTGAGCAGTTACATTTCTGAGTGAACGCTCAGAAGTTTGCTCGAAGTTTGCTCAATGTCTTGTGTGTATTGTGAAATAATATGCCTTGCAGAAAATGTAAAAATAATCCTCATATATTTTGTCACATTTGTGGTTGTTTTGTGACAAGAAAAAGGAGACGAAATTGTTTAAAAAGGCATACCATCCCTACTTTCGAATGAAACTAGGAAATCTTGACAAAAATGGGCTTCCAAAAAAGTGTATCATACTTGTGTTGAACAATTAAAGAAATGGAGTCAAGGGAAGAAAATTAGCATCGCTTTACTGTTCCAATGATTAGACATGAGCCTTGAAATCATGATGATTGTTATTTTTGTGTGACATTGCAGGCTACAATTCAAAAATCCTGAAAAATATATTTTATCCTAGTCTTTTGTCAGCAAAAACGACCGTGGCTCATAAACCAGATTTTCCTGTGCCTTCTCCATCAGACACATTTGGAAACGAATCATCTTAAGACTCTGAAAACAATTGCAATTATTCGAATCCAATTCAAGTAGAGCACGTCAAGCAGCTTCAACTGTTCACACAAAATGAACCTAATAATTAAGTAAGGAACGTAAGTTTTTCTAATGCGGTTTCACAAATTCTGGGATCAAGACGGAAAGAAAAGAAGCTCCTAGCTCCAGAAACATCATTTGCATGGTATAGACACCGTGAAGGGCATTTCCATACTTCTGTCAAGAAGAGCATCGTACATTCTCCCATGGCATTCCTGGTTTAGTGATGCTTTGTGAGCTGAAAAACACATTGCAAGTGATTGGCGGCTTTTTATAGACTCCTCAAAAGTGAGTATAAAAGCTGATCCGTTATATAATAGGAACAAATATTCGTCAATTCCTATTGCCAATTCAGTACTTCTCAAAGAAACATAGGAGAACATAATATTAGTTCTATAGAAAGTAAAATACGAAGAGCATAAGTGGTATGTGTGCGAAGATCTTAAAGTTACCAGTATACTACTTGGTCAACAGTCCGGGTACACGAATCTGCCATGTTTCTTATATGAATGGGACAGCAGGTCACGATCTGACCACTGGACCAAGAAAATATTGGAAACTGAGAGAAAATATTGTTCCAGGATCCAAAAATTATTTCTTCCAAAGCTCCTCTGCATTAAATGCACGTTAGTGTTTGATATTCGTTATTGTTTAGCTATGATTAGGACATCAATACTTTGAATAATTTCTATATTTGTGGTCCTTTCCACGGGAATGCAGATGACTAGGTCTTTGTTCAACTTTTACAATTCCGATTCGAATGCACTTCTGTTCTCTACATCAACTCATACTAAAATAAGATTGCAACATGTTTATGGGCAGATCTGCCTGTAACAGAACCACGGTGAATCAACGAAGCGGTTACGCGTAAGGTTTTGAATCGTTCAGTAAACATGCAAAATGGGTTAAAAGACGAAATTATAACTAAGAATTAGGAAATCTTATTCTAATAAATCTCCTAAATGACGCAACATTAACTTCTTACTTAAAGAAGAATAATTGACCGCCCACGCCCGTCGCTGAACTTCCCCACTCCAAACTACTGGCATGCGACTATGAAAAGTGTGTGATTATGTCGGAAGAATGTTTTGATGAATAATCAACTTTTGGCAAATATCTTGAACTTGTAGAAACATTACGAAACTCGAATATGTTAAATAATTATATCTGCAGCCTTACCAGATAAGTAAAAGTGTTGTTGGACATGTTATCAGTATTTACAAACAATGCAAAATCATGTAACAAAATTTATGTGAAACAGATATTAGTAATATTTCAATTATTTGTAATCCAATTAATAATTTTATTTTATTATTAAATCAAAGTAGTTATTTAATTACTTTCATATAAAAATGTAGCACGGACTCTACTCCATGTTTCTGTGTCTCCAAAAATAACCTTATAGAACGGACAGGCTATGGATGTGTAATAAACATATTTTATCTATTAATGATCCACTTACAATTTCTTACATAATGTTTAAACTTTGATACTGCAGATGGAATTTTTAATCTTCAAGTACAGCTGTAGAATTCATATCCACAAGGTTCTTATAATATAACTGTCTCAAAATACTTTACATCAACTTCAGGCATCCATTTCGTCGTACACGTTACGTGCGTCACTTTCGCATTTGATATCTCTTTCTTCCATTTTACATTTGCTTCCCAGCGAATGCTTGGTGAGGTTATACAAGTCCTTTTGATCTGCCTACCTTCGATTTCTTTATAAGATTGATACAATTTTAAGGTTTGATATTCCATGTTTGAAACTCATAAAAGTAATTTGGTGACATCTGTATCACAGATTAAAGTAATTTTTCATTGGAGTCTTAAGAGGGAAACTGTTGACCAACATTCATCTGTGTTGTTGCTCTGAAACAACTTGAAAACGCATAACCGATTTGAAAGGATGCATGTTTACATGTTTGTTCCGTAATTGTTCAATAATTGGGGTTACATTTACTTTTACAATTGTAATTATTATGTACCTTCAAACGTTAGAAACATGACTAAAATGCGTTTATATAATGATGTAATAAAACTTATGCTGTAGCTTCTATCATGTTATAGATTTTGGAAAATGCTACTACAAACAGTGAATGTTATATTACATTATCCCTAGTCACTAACACCTTCATACTGAACAACAGTGCATAAATAAAGCAATCCCCTTACGTTTTAGGATTTTTTTTCTTTTCGGAGAAGGCATAAATTCTTCTTTAGTAATTTTATCTTCTGTTGAACAATGATTCTCATCAGAACTGTCATTTACCCTCTTATTGATAATATCCGTCTTCATTTTGATCACTTTATAAACACACTCTACCCTAACATTTAATTTTATAAGATCATGGGACTGCAACACTTTCAACAACATACTTTTTAACGTTTGCTCCACATAAAACTGTCTGGTTCTCAGGTTTGCCAAATTATGGAGATAACTATATTTTACCCTGATTATAAATTTGAAACTAGCAACTTTAGTATCATCTCTTTTAACTGAAACATATAGGCTTTATCTATTCATTATGCAATAAAATCAGAAATGACAAAAATTGCAGATACCAGCAGAACCCTCTCGTTCTCATGTCGCGATATCTAGATACTACTATTCTATATAGTAAGCACATTGATTTCTTGAAAACAGAACGTTTAAGTTATAAAATGAAAAACGCATCTGATTCAAAACGTAGTGGTCTGACCAATTGCTTCATGGTATTATCTGTTCTTGGGTCGACAACCCGATACGGTCTATGGCCGACACAGCTTCTCAAACATGGGATACGCTTCGTTAGCACGAAGACATCCCTCCACCGTATATTCATGGAAATTATAGACTTATAAAATGAGCACATGTATGACAAAATTTTGAGCGTGTGAGAAAACAGCGGAGTTTTGGTTCAACTATGCCATTATTACTTATTAAAGAAGCGATATATAAACGTTAAGTTCGTTCATTAGCAGAGGCTTAGCTGAGTCTCCGGACCCGCGATGCGGAAAGTCCAAATGGGGCCCCCATTGCTATCTATTTGGCGGTCAGCGGGTGTCCTCATGCGGGTCCTTGGATACGGAGCCTCTGGGGCCGCGCACCGGTCGCATCAGGCTAGCTACTCTCCTGTGCAGTAGCTAATTAGATAAAGGACTGACAGTCAGTATAGGATTGTTTCTCGGTTCCTATACGGAACAATTCTTTAGGTGTACTCATTTCTACGACACTAATATATGAGTTAGAGCAACACTTACTGTATTAGGTATTTTATTAGCATAGTTTTAATGTATGTTGCTATGGCAAAATTCTGCATATTTCAGTAAGTTATACTAACACTATAATGTCTTCCTATCTATTCTATAGAATCTTGTTGAATGGCATCGAAAAGTTAGTATGAAATCCAATATGCAAACAATCATATTTTCTCATCCCTCAGCAACATAAAACAAAAGCACTGATCACCAGAAAAGTGGCAGTCTTGCTAGCATAGAATGCTAAAGTGAACCGTCATCTGATGGACTTCGCAATAAATAAAACAAACTCAGGTTCTGTCATGATAAAGGTTGATGTTCCTTCATGACGTACGATAGCAACCTACACCAAAAAAATAAAATTTCTGGAAATATCAATAAAATGAAGCCGGATTGAATTAACAATTAAGGTAAGACAATCAAGGTATGTTAAGGCTTCATGTAAAGTATTCCCAAAATCAAAATATCTCTTCCGAATTCGCAGCGAATCGAGTTCGCCAGACCGATCGGGGAATAGCAGAATTTCAAGAAGCTCTAAACAAAAACTAAATAAAATCTTAAAAGCTTTATGACAAAGTCTAAAGCAAGAGAACGTGGAAAGACGATGTTATGGGACACTTGAAGACAAAGAAAATGAGAATGATAGGACAGGAAAATTTGATATTCGAAAAACTCATTGACAGATTTACAGCCGAGAAACCCCCAAAAAATTACTCCCATTATAAAATGCATAAAGGAAAAATTTGTTTAACATCTCACAATTAAAACTGATAACGTGAAATATAACCCCTGAGAAAACCCATGCAAATTGGTTTTCCCCAAAATAGCACTCACTGCTCAAGAACAAAAAATGAAATATTCTCGCACAGAACTGCAAGAAATTAAATACTTTAATAAAAATAATCTTCACGTATATTTTAATAACATAGTATAGTTATTGTATACACTATTGTATACTGTATATTTTATACTGTAAATTGTATACAGTGCAACTGTTCTGTACTTACCAAGAATATATTTACGAAAGTTACAGTTCCACAACACAACAAGTCAATAACAAATTTTAAATACCAGTAGCCTCTGCCTTGGAGATTTGCTGTTGCATAACGTTCGCAGTTATAAGAAGTGACGCACTCAGAATGAGAATTGAGTCGACATGTACAATACGAGAAAACGCGGAATAACAATAAATGCTTGTTCTTTTTACTTAAAATTGAAACTTTCATTGTTATTGGATTTTCCCGAGTTCCTGTGTATCTATCGAAATCACAGACACATCACATGGTTGGATATGACATTGCAAAGTTTTCTTTCGGTGTCTATGCGTGTGGAAAATGAGTAATCAAGATAAATTTATTGAGTACAAACTCTAATATAATAAATAAATTGATGTATCGCTAACCAGCATCTTTGTTCTGTCAAATAATCGAAATAGAGAAGCAAAATCTAGGTTTTGTAATGTTGGATTTTCTGCGACTAATTAGAATAAAATTGTTTAATTTAAAATATGAGAAGATGGAAAACTAACTGGTAAAGAAACGTCATTAGTGAATTTTTCTTTTGCATTTGAGAAAAACTGTTCAGCAATACGAACATTGTTCCTAACGCCCTGCCGTGATTCTTACATAATATTCCAAACAGAAATAAGAAAGTTAACTTTATTGAAGATTATTTAGCTACGAAAAAAAATTAAATAGTCAAGAAACTGAGAAAAGAACCAATTCGACAAACAAACTAACGTAATTTTATATGATCATTACCAATACGGTGTTTAGAATTTCGCGTTACTTAATACAGACGTTTAGAGAATAGAACATAGTGATTGTAATCTTTCTGAAATATTGTTTCAGTATCTGCATAAAAAAGTAGAATAGATACTTGCTGTAAAATGCGTGAGATTGTCATTATGAAATTGAAATATACTGAGAATTAGTGAGGTCATTCCTAATTCTCCCTAACGTTCATCCCATTTCAGTTGCAAATGCTGAATTTGATTTATATTTTGCAATAAACCCGCTTTTTTCTACTGTTCCATTACATTTATGAATTTGTAGATTTTTTTAACTTAGAAAATTAAAACTATCTCAAGTCGAAATCGTATCACAAGCGAAACGGATTTTAATGTATATTTTACTTTTGGATATAAACTACGTCAAATAAAATGATCGATGATCACCGTAGCATAAGTAACACACCGCAAACGTATGGTAAAAACAAACATATTTGTTCCAATTTAAGAATTTTTCCAAGTGAAAAATAAATTTTCTAAAAACGTATTACCACTCATGTGGACACTGTCTGACTCTTCCTTTCGTAAATAGGCACTGACCGGTCGATCTTTGTGATGCGAATTGCTCAACAAGCGTACAAACACCGACGTTACCATCGACCTTTACATGTTTGCAAGTCTCGATTCCCAGCTCCTCTTTGCCAATGAAATAAAAGGAGTCCCAGCGAACTGTTTTGGAATGCACGCAAAAGTGCGTAATGATTTCGCCGCACGGCGCAGCACAACGGTCTCTGCCCCGACAATGCGCCCGACGAGCGGAACCACGAGGCGTTGTTCCTTTCGACAAATTTACTACACAAATGCTGACGTAAGAGGGGGTAGGGACTGCAATTTATTATCGCACAATTCATTGTTTATTTTAACGCTCTCATCGTAATTTTGTCTGTAAGTGGAAAAATGTACCTTAAAGAACGCAAGAAAAATATAACTGCATTTCGCTCGGGTCGAAATTAATGATCCATGTATTGGATAGAAGTCATAGAGTTGTAATTACTTAAATCAAATGCTTTGAAATATACTTTGTCAAACCTTTATAATCGTGACAAGCATTTTTAAAATTCATCTGCATATTTGGTGAGCGATATAAAAGAGTATATCTTATGAACCCTACAAAATGCATATTTTGCCCAATTTGTTTATTAGTTCCGTTGCAATGGACATGTCTTGGATTGGACAATTGAATTGCATTATTTCAATGCATTGATTCAATATATTACGTTACTGAGCATATCAACTGCTATTGTCATTACTCACGTATGTGTACTGTATGTTATATCGCGAGAATAGGTGATGTTTCTCCATTACTAGAACGTGCGATCCGGCGCCGACCTACATACCGGAGTTTTCTTTTCACCAGCGGAGTACCATGTCAGTTGGGGCACGCCCTAAGTTCTCGACTGACCTCCCGACATGAGTGGTAGTGTAGTGCATGTAAGAGTGTGTAAAACATGAGATCGGCGACACTCATTTAAGATACCCTTCTTCTATACTTGGAGTAAAATTGGAAATGTTTTTTTCATAAATTGTATTAATTTCAAGCCCAAATTAGGCGAAAATGACATTCTTTTTCAAAAATCTGTACACGATTTTTTTAAAGAGTTCATTTCCTTGAACTGACTTCGTTTAAGGCAAAAATCTTTCTTCAGTTTTGTCATTTTGAAATATTAACTTTTTGCAATTTCAGAAAATCTGGAGAGAGTGTCGAGAATGGAACCAACACATTAATTTTAACCGACACTTGATAATTTAACAAAGGAAAATTTAATGAAAAAATTGATGCTATTTTAGAAAAATATAATTGCTTAAAAAATAAAATTGCCTTTATTTGGAGCAAAATTACGAAAAAAGTCATATTTTCGAAACATTTTACTCGACCTAATTTAAAGACATGTCTTTAAGGAACAGATTTCATTAAAAATCTCTACCTTCAGCATTATAGTCAAAGTGCCCAAAGATATTGCACGTTTGTAATTTTCGAAAAATCTGTGTGTTTTCAACACACATAAGATGTGTACCATTTTCTCAAGCATCCTTTACATAATCCGAAGACAAAGTTTAGTTTTAAAAATTGGTATAATTTTTTGGAAAATATTGAAAATGTTTTTGAGCATTCATGTGCAGTACGCAAAAAATCAAATATCAGAACTTCTGATGAGTCGAGTTAGTTTAGATCGACAGGAGAACGTCAATTTTAGAGAAAATCTGCTGAACGGCGCTAGCGTTGACTATAGACGGACGGACAGACTGACGAACGGTCGGACGGAAAGACAGACACACCGGCAGAGAGACGTTTTGTCATTCGATTTTTAGGTGTCAATAAGACACAAAATATTGATCCTGCCTAAACCACGTGATGGGGGAAGTAATTCTCTCTATATAGCAACAGGATATATCTACTTTTTCGTGTTTAAAGCCCAGAAATAAGAGATATTCTGTCGAAAATTCGCCGTTTACACATTTTCTTCTTTTTACGAAGTAAGAGGGATAAAATAAGAATTAATAAACATGCCAATATGTTGAACCCAATTTTCAGTAGAAAAATATTTGAGGAAATAATATATCAAACTTGCTCATTAAATGAAAATTTCCAATCCAATCCTTGGTAGTATTGCTCCAATTATGTCTATTCCAAAAACGTTTAATTTTCTGTTCAAAGGTATGTATCGTTGTACCTTTCAAAGATTCTCCAGTTTCTTTATATCAAATGGAAGATTACTGGAGAATATACTTTTTTCTGGCATCACAATGGCACTGAGATCACTGTTCATAAGTCTGAACGTGTCGCTTACAAGGCTACTATTCTATTGGCTTGCGTTAACTGCACCAACATGATCTCTAGCATAACCAAACTGATTATATTGTGATACTTGAAATGATATTTCCTCACTGCTTAGGACTGCTCTGAGATTCAACAGAGGAGATAGTGCAATTTGCACACAATCAGTGATTATTCCCATGTATCATTTCTTGTTAGTGATATGTATTGAAGTTGACTGAAGATTTTTTTAGATCACCTCAGCTGCATCAGTTTCTCATAAACAATGACTGAAAACAATGAAATTAAAAGCACCTGTTTTAGGCTAAAAGAAACGTGGAGAAAATGTTCACTGAATGTTTTAAATACAGGAAACGCGCTAGTCAATCACTTACAGTATTTTAATACAGGAGGAAACGTTAACAATTTTCTAACGTCCATTAAATACAAAACATAACGTGTTCAGACATTCAAAATGAAATTTTAAAAAAAGAGTGGCAAACGAGGTTTTAAAACTCTCATATTCATTTATTAACACAAAATAAACAATTGAACTTAAATATTTGACAAGACAGCCAGCAAGTTTTTTTTAAGTTTGTCACCTATCATCTTTTGAAAGTGATGAAAAATCAATGACTCATAACGAGCAGCACATCCGAGAAAGAAAAATCAAAATTCCAGGACCAAATGTCTGAAGAGAAAAATCATTTAAAAATAAATCACACAATAACTGAGAATATCGCGCTGATAATAAATCTAGCTGGTTCTGTATATAGATAGCTATAGATATATGTTAAAAGGAAAGGAAACAGACCTAAGATTGTGTTTGGTATGTAAATTATAGGTCAACATTCTATATTCTGTTAAAATTAAACCTAGCGTTAAGATATTTTTCTGCATAAATTACAGAGATGAAAACTAATTCTACTAGCCATCTTGTTGGTTGTTCACTTCTTTCTCATAGCTTATTCGTGGAATGTTTCTATTGTATAAAAACTGCAAGTCTGAATGCTTCCTATGTAGAACTATATTGTGATCATTGGCATTTGGGCGAGTTTTGCCGAGGCAAGTTCAATTTAAACTATATACATGATTGTTTCAAAATATAATATTGCAAAATAAATATTATATTGCTCATTAAAATGAAGTGTGAAAACCACTAAATAAATTAGTGAATAGTTGATGATATTTTTCCAAGAAAACTAATTTATTTCAATGAACTTAAAGGAAGGATTTTTCTTCATCGTCTGGATATATGTTATCGAATTATTTTCATTTAAAACACATTTGTTTTACTGATTTGTTTATTACCTCTCGGGCATTTCTTTTGAGGTACAACTAAAGAGTCTAGGTTTCTAAATTATACATCCAGTATTCCAATTTGAACCCAATGCAGACATTCAGTTCAGTCATTCATCTTCACTAGAAAGAATGTAATTAAAATGTTATAATGTACTACAATAAAATAACATAGACTGTAGTTAGTGTTGATAAATATTTGGTGTTACCTGAATCTTTATTTAGAGCACGGAAATGAAAAATTGGTCCAATTTTTTTTAAAAAATGCTACATTCTTGGAGAACATCTCGTTCTCTAACACATTCATTTCGGTAGAAAAAATCGCAAAATAATTAAGCAATAACTAAGTGATACTTGAATGGAATTTTTTAAGTAACTATAAATATTACCGTAGCCTTGTCGTATCACAAAAGCGAGTTTTTATAAACACTTATTTATATAATGGATTTTATTTAATTGCCAAATATATTTACGTAATGCATATATTCGTTGCTTCAGTACGCCGAGTAAATCTATTAATCAGAATTATTAACAGAACATTGCAAATATAGTTGTTATCCCCGAACAAACTTTCTCGCATTATTTTGAACATTTGCAATAGTTCTCAAATTCTTGGAGTTTAACAAAAATGAGACCTGTTTAAGTTTTGAAGCGTTTTTTGCTACATACCAGGAACAATATTATAAATGTAACATCAAATTAAGGTCTCCCCATAGCACGTAACACACAGCTTTTAACTGTTTTGGACGTACAAAAATAAAAAAAAAATGTTGGAAGGATTCGTTAAGAAAATATCTCTATCTTCAATATAGTAGTTGTAGGAAAATGCCAAAAAGTCTGAACGTTTTTAATTTTTGAAAATGTTTGCAGTACAAGATAAATGAAATCTGTTTCATTTTAAGCGTTCTTTGCGCTATCTGACGAAAACGTTTGAGCCATTTGGAGAGACTTTCAAAAAAATGTTAGTGTTATGAAAAGAACCCCTAAAAATTAAAATATACATTTTCAACTGTAAATCGATCAGGGAAACAAACTTGAACAAAATCCTCTAAACGATTTAGGTGCTAGCGTTGACAGGACGGACATTTATGCTGTCACCAATTTTCTTATATCAAGGATCCACAAAACGTAGATTTTGAGAACAAAATGTGTTAGAGGAAGTAATCTACTACATATAAAAACGATATTAATCCTCTGTTTAGATTCCTAACAACACATTTTTCTGCTAAAAATTCGCCGATTTTTGCCTCAGCATTGCACTACTTTATTGTTACTACCTAAACACATAGTATGACAAAAAAATAATAACAAAACAGTACAAATCAACTTTTAATAGTTAATTACTTTCCTAATTAAAACTCGTTTTACTCTCTATATGTAATCAGCTTCGAGGTCAATAACATAGTTTCATTCAGGTTGTTCGTCACATCCTTTTGATCCATTGTGAAAACGCTGAGATGTCTCCTTGCTTTTTTTCTCATCAATAAATACACAATCGCTATTTACGACAAGTTGTTTTGAGCCCTCATTTTTCTAGATACAAGAGGAATAGTGCTTTAATTATTTCCTCAGCATTACCTTCAAATCAAATACGAAGCTTTTGTGCCGTTGTAAATAGTTTTTATTTAATTGCGGAAAAATTTGTGTGAGTTTCCTGCGGTTCTTAACCCTCGTTGGTACCTTTATTTATAATTAAACAAAGTGTTGTGAAAGATGTAGGTTTGGGAACTTGGATATCAAGAAAGGGTGTACAGATTGTTATCCCTGCTCCATACAAGTATATGTCACATCCATTTTTACTACTTTCTGGCAAAAAAGGAAACAGGTGATGAAATGTTTGTGCATATTGTTATTTTCTTGTACTAATAAAATAATAAGTACCATAGAGGTTAATGATAGTTTTCTTCCGTTTTGTGCAGGTATCTTCTGACAAACACCGACAGTCTGGAGTGGTAATGGACATATGAGGCTCTCTGAAGGTACAGTGAAACAAAAATATAATAATATGACATATGAGTGTGTTACAAGAACATTAAAAGTAAATGTATGTATCTAACGTATATTTGTATGTATATGACACATATTTTTCAAACTTTTCAAACAAACATGAAACTCAAAATATAAACAATAGTGACTTCCGTTTGACATTATTTTGTTCAGAACCATTCATATTTTTCTTTTCATTAACCTCAAATTTCTAATGGCATAAAAATGTGAGTGCAACATTTCGAAGGGAGTTTAATTTCCTTTCCCTTGACATGGCGTATGCCGCTATATTCAGTACATATTTTGAGATAAATGAAGTGAACTCAGTCAGTATTCTTCTTCTTCTTCTTCGACGGTTTCTACCCCTTAGAGTTTGCCGTTTTCGATTTCCATAATTCTC